>JAOPJG010000449.1:0-24087 GCA_027478255.1 Dispira simplex | reverse complement strand
GTAAGAGCCTTTGGAAGGCTGTATCTCTGGAGGGCCTGGTTGTACTGGGAGTATGAACCAAGGCTGAGATACCACAATACCCATGACCTAGACCAATTCCTGAGGTGATCACAGACCCACGTGCTTCTCACAGATTCTAACTTGATATATAAGTCACAATTGTCCCTCTTGAATAAACCACAGTTTCTCTCTTGCACTCTTCAGTTTAGTATCCACCTGATATTAGCACGTACTACACTTAAGTATATTATTATTATTATCTGAGCCTTTAACCCAGTTGAACCTTGACAGGTGAGGGTTCATAACAACATACTAGATTCCACGAAATATGATATAAAAATTGCACTAAACTCACTAATAAAAATTTCAGGATGATACTTTAGAAATTTTGATCGAAATAAAACCACTAAATCTGTCACAATAATCAAAATAAAATTGTAATTGGAGTTATGGAATACAATATCCCAAATCACATTTACTAATTTAAACAGACTAAATCTGAGGTCAAAGAAATACCTCCTACAAACTGATTTGAATTTTATGAAATCCTATGATGAGACTACTAAATTTAAAGACTAAACCTTATGAGACTTCTCAATAAAATAAACTAGATCTGGGAAATTCAGACCTTTTGAAACTACACAATAGACTAGACTATATCTGAATGTTCAGATTACTCGAAATTACTCAATGAAATACTCACTTAAAACAAGTCTACGAACTTGAGTAAACCAACACAATTTTAAAAATAGACTACCTACACAAACTACATAAAATTCGAACTATATGAAAAAACTAGAGTGGAGTATGACTTTATTTTGAATACTGGAAATTGGATGTTGGACCCTGTTCCAATGGCAGAATTTTGACTGGCTTAAATATGTTGTGAAAACCAGCAAAGAACAGTAGAATAAAATCGAAATACTATACGGATTTTTGACAGCTTCTCTGAGCATACTGATAAATTTTTGCAATGAGAAAAAATAAAAATATAAAAAATATGTCAGTCACACTAGTGATAGATGACTGTTGGGTTCCGATTTTTTAGGAATAGATCAGGAACTGATGATAAATTTCATCATACCTTTTGTGCAGTAGCACATAATTTCTTACAAAATTAGTATTATTGTTCGTTATTTTAATGTTTAAAAGTGAAGTAAAACCCTGCTTTTAAGCGATGACAAAAGGTTGAGTTAATCATTAAACTTCGGGGGAAACACTTAACCGAGATACACTATGCTTTACGTTTTTGGTCTCATACCATTTCTGGAATAATCTGAATGGGATGGAATCATTAAAATACTACTTCATATTTAATGTACATATGTGTTAGAGCACAGTTATGATCATTTGCCAGCGTAGAATGCTAAGGGGTAATAAACTAATGGAGAAAATGTTAGCCATCACTGATTTGTGCACCAAGTGCGGCTTTAGCCTTTGAACTCCTGGACGTCTACTTAGTTCCCCGATTTAACATAATGGTAACACATACTTTGCTTGGAATATTTTTTTAGGAATACAACCACACATGTATGGTCTCAATAAGAACTACCATATGAATGATGTATGAATACTTGACATATCAAGGAGTAATTCTTGAAAATTGCTGACTTCGAGGGATATTTAACCTTGACTTCTCTTTAGTAATGGTATCATAACCACCAAAAGGCAGGATTTCTTGTGAAGAATGCAAGATACAACAAACAATCTGTTCCAAGGGATGTCACATTTTTAGCTTGATGTGTCTCTTTTTAGTTTTCCTATTTCCCTAGTCCTTTGTTTGGACCTGGTCTTTATTGATCTTCCCAGTTCAGATTGCCTAGCCCCTTGGATGGTATTCTAAACCTCATCAGGTGAGGTGCGTGGAAAAGAGTGCTTTCTACTGACGCGTAGGTACTGACCATCTTTATTAGGGCACTGACAAAGGGATGTGGCTTTTGAATGCCATAGGTTGTTAAGAGTGAAACGTATGGAGAACTCGCCTCTCCCTTAGTCAAGACACAAGGTCATGACAAATATAGTAATCCCTTAAACGATAACAAAGAGGCTGAGCCAACCCTGTTATGACCCAACCCATAACACTTTATTGAAACGGCCGAAATCCTAACCGAGATTGGCATATTTGCTACAAAGTCAGCACTTTTCCCTAAAACAAAGACGTGGGTAGCAGTTTGGCCACCGCCTGTTGTGATTTGTGCAAGAGAGATATTCTTCAATCACGACAAGGAAAACTTGCCTTTGGATTCCCTCTTTATACTTATTCTTTACCTGGCATACTTTCCTTATCTTGTTAATGTGAACTATTGGAAAGATGGATACGCTGGCCTACTCTTAGAATGTGTATTTATATATCACACTTCCTTTTCTTTCCCTTCTCGTTCTTCCCTTCGTCTTGCACATTTAGACTATCTGGTTCATGGTTTATGTGTTGCTTACCCAAATCGTCGCGTTATTGTGTGAAATTTTACCCCAAAATTTAAGGGCTACCTTTTATAGATTTACGGACATATACCTTCGTCGACCTGTATAAACCATTCATCCGTTTCTCACACCAACCCTTAACAGTAAAATGGAGTCCTCTCCCCCACCGCAATCGGTGCATGTGGCAAACCATCGTGGTTCTCAAGGAGTTGACAAGGACAATGATCATAGCCCGTCCAATCCGAATATCGACTTACTGATGGACAACGATTCCACGTTCATCAACCAACGTCTCAGCCACCAGGTCAAAAACCGTGTCAGCATCCTGTCTCGTTTACAGGAGAGTATTTTCAAAAATTCCTTCGAAGCACCTCCGTCTGATAGTGTGTACGCCACCTCGACGTTTCACTTGACGTTGATAATGACCGGATTGTGCTTTGGGGCCTTTCTAACCTACTTGGATATGACCATTGTTGCCACGGCCTTGCCCGTCATCGGGGCCGAGCTACAGTCCTTTGGGGATATTAGCTGGGTTGCTTCGTCCTACCTACTTACATCCACGGCGTTACAACCCCTCTACGGGAAACTGGCCGATATATTCGGTCGTTTACCCGTCCTAATGTTTGCGTTGGTAACCTTTCTGGTGGGATGCACTATCTGTGGAGTCGCTCAGTCCATGCTCCTGTTGATCCTCGCCCGTGGTTTATCTGGTATCGGTGGTGCGGGAATGGTAGCCATGGCCATGATCATCGTGTCTGACCTGGTACCACTGAGTAAACGGACCCTGTTTCTCAGCGTTTTCGGTGCCATGTTCGCGCTGGCCAGTGTTGCCGGTCCTTTGTTAAGCGGCGTGTTTACGGACAAGGTGACATGGCGGTGGATTTTTTATATTAACTTGCCCATCGGGGCGGTGGCCATCATAATCGTCCTCCTGTTCCTGCGTATTCCCCATCAGCGGAGTTCCCTCTGGTCCAAATTAGGCCGTATCGATTATCTGGGTACCGGCACTCTGGTAGCAGGTGTAGTGTTTTTACTCTTGGGTTTAATCTGGGGTGGAAACACCTACCCGTGGTACGATGTTCGTATTATTACCTTTTTGTGTTTAGCGGCCGTGTTTTTAATATCTTTCGTAGTCATCGAACTCAAGGTGAGCAACGTGCCTGTAATACCTATGTACTTGTTTGCCAACCGTAATACTACGCTTTGCTTTGCTAGCACCTTTTGCATGGGCATGGTCATCTTCGGTACCATTTATTATACCCCGATATTTTTCAATGTTGTGCATAATGACACTGCCACTATGGCCGGTGCCAAGTTGTTACCCTATATGTTGAGTATGGTGTTGGGTAACTTCATCAGCGGCGCGGTCATCAATAATACCGGTAACTACCGACCATTCGTGTGGGTGGGCTCGGCCATGAGCACAGTCGGAGGGGGGTTGCTAAGCACCCTTGACAGTACTTCTACTGTAGGCAACGAAATAGGGTATCTCATTGTAGCCGGGATGGGGCTGGGACTGTGTTTCCAAACCCTTATCGTGATTACCCAAACGTCGGTACCAGAAGAGGATGTGGCAGTAGTCACGGCTTGTTACAGTTTTTTCCAAACGATTGGTGCCACCATCGGCATCGCGATATTTTCAACTGCTCTAAACAACGTCTTGCGGCAGCGACTGGTCCTCGTTCAAGGTTTAGATCTGAACACGGCGTTGGCCAATCCCAGTAAGGTGTATCAAATGGATCTTGGCCCGGATCAGCTTCACCAGTTTATTGACAGTTACGTCATCGGAATTCAGACGATATTCCGAGTCATGATCTTGGTGTGCGGACTCATTTTCGTATTTTCACTGGGATTAAAACACATTCCACTGCGAGAATACGTCAGTGAGTTGGTTCGGTTCAACAAAAAACCAGAAACGAGCGATACTAACGTATGATTTCCATACGTTACGATTTAGTTTCGATGAAAATTTCGCTGACCGTGATGGTCCACACCGTTTTCTGTTGGGGTTTATTTTAAACTGTACTCTGATATGCCTTTGACTAACCGCCTGGCAAACTATTGGCCAATCGTACGTTTTCCGCTTGCGTACTATGTTAGAATCGATATGGTGCAGTTCTTGTTGATACAGTATAAGTACCGGGTCCACATGGTTATCCTTAACTTTGTCATCTTTTTTCTTAACGACCTTCACGCCGACCGGTCAACTATGTCAAACATGAAAGGGAATTGGCGAATGTAGGTGCATGTACTATACTGCATTGGGTTACGTGTCTTTTTTCATTCCGGAAAAAGAAAACTGCATGTGACACCTAGGTATCAAGACTTGGAATATCACTAGGATTCACATGATGGAGAGCTGAAAACAATGGTATGTTGGTATTTTCTCAGATGTAACCCTCTTAATATTTCTCTTGTGGTATTCTTTTACATGTTCATGTTCCCATCTCCTTTACGTCAAACATGCCTAAAAAATACGTTTATTGTGCCTTTCTTGATGGCGAGAAGATTACTAGGTTTTATGGAAGATCGTATGTTGATTATCATTGGGTTAGCAAAAAGGTAGTTCAATAGCTGTATCCAGTTTTTTATTCGTATATCGGACCCATTGTATATACTGGTTAGTCTACAGGAGGGACACCTGCTCTCAAGGATTGCCCACAGTGTAATCATTCTATCGCCCAGTCAGTTGAAACGTGTGTTGGCTTTTCCTGTGCCATTGGTAGTGCTGGGATGGAGCATCCCATTATTTTTTTACTTTACCTCTCACTACACACTGTAGAATTTTCCGCTAACAAGTAATACTGGCGCTAACAATCGATTCCGCTGTAGCCAACAGAAAAAGCCTTTTAATAGAACTGGGGGTAAATCATCACACTCACAACCTCACTATACACTGTGTTGGAGTATACTTGGTTGGGCTAGTCCTTGTTGGGAGGTAAAACTAAGGTCTCCTCCCTCGACACTTTCCCGTGGTGGTGTAGCTCCCTGCATACGGCAAGCCTAACTTTCGTCGGAATAACTCGGTGCCGGTCTCATACATGCTCACCGTGTTAAAATTTCATTAAAGTATTGGACACCACCATTTGGTCCAGTCCATTCGCTATTCCTAGCCGTGCAGGTGCTCACTTCTTGTTCCTTGTAATATCCTGCACCATCTTTTTTTCACCTGTTTACCCGTCTGGCAATACCCTCTGACTGAATGCTATGGTAAATACCCACAGTGGAGTATATCCATTATCAACATTAAAGAATATTGAAAAAAAATTTAAACCCCACATACCAATTGTCATGTGTAAGCAGTAATGAAGCACAGTGTTTACTCATTGAAATGTAATGGCTTTTTTGGTGGGCCAAGAAATGTCCAATGGGCCTTCGTACAATATTTATACTTGATGTTTAGGTTCAGTTACGGCTTGTTCTGTTTTCTTTTTCTGCCAAAAGTAAATTGCTTTGTTTTTTATAGAACCCTTCGGCTACTGTTGCTGTTGTTATTCTGAGTTTGTGGTCCGGTTATATTGTTCTTCCTTACGTTTAACCCGAGAATATCAGCCTTTTTCCAACATTTATGTCCCGATGGTGAATTTGTTAAACTTTCCTCTTCCTCCCCAATTTACGTGTATGGCTATTTCTTTCCTTGTTCTTTTACTCTAATCTGCACATCCCACTTGTAGTTTAATAACGACGACTCCATTCTCTTGAGTAAATTCGGGCCTTTTTTTATTTGGTATTTGTAGTGTTTCTCAAATTTTTGTACCTTGTGGAACGTTGTACCCCCTTTTTTTCTTTCCCCTTACTAGAACGGGGTATTTTTTTTTCTATATCAATTTCCCACTTTCCCCCTCACGACCGTTGCTTCGCCAGGAAGGAGTTATTGGTGGCACGACCACCCCTTTTCTTTCCAATGCAACAGCCACAGATGGGTGACACGGTTCGTCCCTCGTTAGAAGAACGCTGTGAACCTCCCTCTACGCTTTCAACCGGGCAAAATGCTGTAGTATCGGTAATATCCCCGACGGAGGAACCAACGTATTCACCCATTCCCAGTAGTGGGGATTCGCAGGGAACGGTATGTAGTGGTGACCCCGACGGGGACGAGCTTGAGAAGAGGAGTACGCACACCGAACCCGTCTCCATTGTCACACCGAAACGTCCCCAAATGATTGTCATCATGGTGGGGTTGTGCATGTCCCTGTTTCTGGCCTACATCGACATCACCATCGTGGCTACGGCAGTGTCGGAAATTGGGATAGGTCTGGGTGATTTCAGCCAAGTGAGTTGGATCGCCTTGGCCTACTTGCTGACTTTCACACCGCTCCAGCCACTGTACGGACGTTTTTCGGATATATTTGGTCGGGTTCCCATGATTGTGCTTGCCCTGATCATGTTTATCATAGGATGTGCCATCTGCGGGGCGGCTACGAGTATGATAATGCTAAATATCGCCCGAGGGGTCGCCGGGGTGGGTGCGGCCGGCCTTATTTCGTTACCCATGATCGTGATCGCGGATTTAGTCCCACTCCATCGCAGAGCGCTGTATCTCGGTATTTTCGGTTGCATGTTCGCCCTGGCCAGCGTGCTCGGTCCCGTTTTGGGAGGTATTTTCACCGACTATGTCAACTGGCGTTGGGTGTTCTTCTTTAATGTGCCGGTGGCCGGTGTTACTCTCATATTGGTGCTCATATTCCTACGGATCCCTCACCAAACCGGTTCATTCTGGGCCAAGTTGGTACGGGTGGATTTTCCCGGCGTGATCACTTTAATGGGAACCATTGTATTTTTATTGCTAGCCACGGTCTGGGGCGGCAGCGTACACCCCTGGAACAGTCCCATCATTATCTCCTTTTACTGCTTATTCGCCGTGTGTTTCGCTTCATTTATACTCATCGAATTGCGTTTCGCCGTGGAGCCCATCATTCCTTTGCGTCTCTTTTTGTACCGCAACTTTGCCCTAAGCAATATCTGTATTCTCTTCATCGGTATGATCATTTTGGGCTCCGTATTCTACCTGCCCATCTTCTATACCCTGGTCCGGGGTGATTCGGCCACCATGGCGGGTGTAAAATTATTGCCACTGCTCCTCAGTACGGTGTTTTCGGCCCTAATTGGGGGTATTATCACATCCAAAACCGGACGTTACCGACCTTTGGTTTGGCTTGGCACCGCCATCTCCGTGGTGGGGTTAGGATTACTCACCCTGCTGGAAGCGGATACCACTCAGGCCAAGGAAATCGGTTTCCTAGTTATTCTTGGTTTCGGTTGTGGTCTGTGCTTGCAAACGCTAATGTTGGTGGCCCAGTGTGCCGTCCCCGTATCCGAAGTAGCGGTGGCCACGTCGTGTTTTAGTTTTTTCCAAACCATAGGTTCGGGTATCGGTATCGCCGCCATGTCCGCGATTCTTAACAACAACCTTGCCTATTTGCTCGCCCAGATCCCTGGTATCAATGTGCACGAGGCTATTACTAACCCCACCTTGATTCTTAATAGCAACATGTCTCCTGAAATCCTGGCACAAGTACAGGTCGCCTACGTTGCCGCCATTCGGCAAATTTTCATTGTATTGACCCCGGTGGCGGGTGTCGCCTTCCTAGTGAGTTTGGCTTTGCGACATATTCCATTACGTGAAGATCTCTTGGCGATGCCCAGTGGGTAAGCTTTGGCATCCTCGTACCTGGCTCCTATTTTCTCTCCAACTGTATGGTGTATAAGTTGTACAGGCCTTAATGGTTAATGAACAATGACTCAGCCCCTTCTTTTTTATTCTTTTCATTAATGATAATATTCTTTGCCAGCTTGTTTTGACCTTTCTCTAGTTTTTCAGTGAAGTATTTCTCTTTCCGTGCTTGGCGATACGCAGTTGTTCGTTTTCTCTTCCTTTTTTATCGATGTTCTATTATATCGGCCATTTTTATCCATCACTAAAGGTGGCGGTGATCGAGGGGAATATTTTGCTTTCTTTATTTAAATTCCCTTGAACCGCTCTTCTAACGATTTATGACTTATCATTCTCTTTATTACTTTTTTTGTGTTTGTTAATTTTATCTACCGTACAGTAGATAATCGCTAGAAAGTGCGAATAATGTTCCCTATAGTAAAAGTGGGTGATACCAGAAACTCATAACAAAGCGAATATGTTACTAGGGGAGTTGGCGGACTAGTAGCAAAAGAAATGACACATGGCTGTCACCAATCCACACCAAAACAATTTTTTGTGTAGAACCCTCCAACTCATTCCACCTAATTTGTGACAATAAGCGAACTGCGCTATTTCATTGTGATGTTGAACGGCAACGTTTAGAGACTGTAAAAAATGAGAGCATCACTTTCATAAATATATTTCGGAACCGTGGGAGAAACTAGGAATATCAAGTGAAGAATGAATATATTTTACAATGTACGCGAGGGTAGGTGTTTGAAGGAGGAGAATGTAAATTATTAGAAAAAAAATGGTACTATTTTCGTTTTCACGTTGGATAATCAGCTGCAACTTTGTTCATCTAGAACATGTGGGTAATGAACGACAAACTGGGGTAAGACCCCTATGAATAATAGTTTTCACAACTTCGTCCTTGACCGAATCAAACATACCCACGGTAAAATCTAAATGGCCAATCTGGTCGGTAAGTGTTTGGTACACTAGGCTGTGGAGACTGAGTGGTCAACCCGATATAGGATGGTAAAATTGTTGGTAGAGTAACTGGTACTTGTACAACAGGGGTCTGGGAACAGGTATATCTGTTGAAAGCTTTAGCTCGTCCAGTAGGGAAGTTTGAAGGGCAGTGGAGGTGACCAAATTAGCTGCTGAATCTGGCTTCTCCTTGGAAGAGTAGGACCATTGGAGATCGTTGTTACCGACGACGACGTGTTCAAGTATGTACAGTTTGAGTTGATGGTATTCCAGCAGAAATTACAGGGATTCGACACATGAATGGTGATGACAGAATACTAGTAATTGGTTCATTCACACGGGGTGGTCAAATATGTAGCGTAAAAGAGTGAGTCCCAATAGGGATTTCCCCGGAGACGTCATGTTCGACGAGAGGATTACCACGGGGGTGGGTATTTCTTCCTTAACCAAAGAATGGTCCGAGTCCACAGTGATCGTACTGGAGGAGCAGCTGAAAGCACCCAGGATTTCCACCGGCGGTGGTAGTACACTCTGCCGCCACCAACGGAGCAAAGACATATCCACCATGGCGCCCTGGATGGTTAGCATGTTCAGGGTGATCGTAAAAGTGCCTCTCAAGAGCAGTTGTGAAGCCTTGGGGACCACCAGCGTGAGGGTAACGTATGCGGTTAACATCAACGCGATGCTAAGGGTCACCACCCCTAAATCCTGACGTAGCTGGTCGTCGTTGTCGATAGTACGAACCTGCCACAGGATGAGGGGCAGCATGACCAGCACCACGGCAACCAAGACAGTACAAAGAGGTACAACTTCCCATGTAATGTCGCACCACAAAGAGCGACTCCGAAAACCGTACATCTTGCTTGTGCAGATGAAATACACCAGACAGAGCATCAGGGGGACACTAAACAATGCCACAACTCCGAGTAGTGTGCGATCCCACTGAGTGGTCGTCTGAGGGGTTATCCACTGTTCTTCAAGATTCGGATTCGAGTTTTGTGACTTGGTATCCGAACTTCCCATTGCAATCGGCAAAATGGCCAATGGGGAACATGAGTGCGCTTTGCTCCAAACTTGAATCCCTTGGAGTCCTGTCACAAAGTATACCTGGACCACCAATGAATAGAGCGGTACCACCAGTACAGCACAGGGTATCGGTAAAATTTCCCTTACTGCCAACATCATAAAGGCCATGAAACTACCCACTGCACCCACCAAGGCCAAGGGAACCGAGTGTTGAGGAAACGGGTTAGATTTCCGACTACATTGTTAGAATAAAAAGGTCGTACCGATGAAAAATATAGCATACAAAATGATGAACGGGATAAATATCCCACGTTTTACTTTCATGACCAGTTGGAGTCTCTCTAGGGTTAAATCGTGATAAATCCCTCGGCCCAGATAGGCCTGAAGGTCCGCGGGTGTATCGGGCATGGTGGAGAAATTTTCCGATAATGCTGTGTAACCCACCATCGCAGAGTATGGTTATTACGAAGAATTAATAGTCACGGTAAAAGAAAAGGAGTGGCACAATGGTGGTAGCATAATATTTGGCCAAGTTAAATTGTATTCAGTACGAGCAGTGGCAAGGAAAAGGAGAGCGGTGAAGCTTAGCTGGCTTATTAGCAGTATTTACATTTGAAATTTCTGGATACGTAAGATTGCGAATAAGATTTAAACACTGATATTAAAATTCATACCCAAAGGAATAAAAAGGTACCATGAGATTCCAAGTGTCTGGTATTTTAACACTCTATTTCATCTATAATTTTTGCCATTTGGTACTAGTGGGGTGCCTTAGCCATACCTCGCACCAACTTGTCCTCTCCCCTGTGAATGTTCGGGTTCTCAAGTTCTTTGTTCCAAGTTTCCACTAAAAAAGAAGGATCAGTTTGACGTTGACAAAGCATCGCGATGGGATTGGTGAGCTCTGACCTTAGTGAAAGTGTTGCCTAACATGTTTCTTTTTTCAACACTCAGTTCTGCTCCCTCTCTGGTGATGCTTCTCAGTCGAAACCAATACGATCTCAACCTATCCAACCAATATATGTCAAACTTCCGATCGGCAATGGGTACACTATATTGGCTAAAAATCTCACAAGGTGTAGATTATGAAGGCATACTTTTATTCCAAAACCTTTCACCCACAACAGTTGGTAAAGAAATCTGCTAATGTCAGTCTTGTATTGGTGTAATTCTGTTAGCAGTATTATAGAAGAGCACCTCCGTTTTTTATTCAATGCAGAGTCATCCTGCCACTAAGACATGGGGTTGGCAATTACTGCAGAGCTATTAGCAGGTCACACGTTGTTAAAAATATACCATATATTGTCCACTACATTACGTCATTAAATTAGAGTATCCGGGTAATTCGATAAAACAAAAATTTTGCACGTTCACGTGTTGTGCTACACATACATAAAAATAGAAAGTGGAAAGAGCAGTAATCCTCTCTCCTAACAGGACACGGACACACAGAATAAATCCCTTTGTTTCCCGTAGTTAAGAGTCCGCAAACCCCCCCCCCCCTCAAAAAAGATAAATGAACGAATTCTTGACAAAATCAAAACAGGGCAGCCCTTGACGTTTTTCCTAGGGGAATTCGTGTTATTTACCCCGACCTCGGCCCCGACGACTTCCACTACCCTTGGCGGTGGTTTTAGCCTTTCTAGTCCCGGCTCGACCCGACTTCGGTTTTTTCACCTTGATCAAATGGTCCGTTTCGGCTGAATCGTCATTTTTCCCTACACTGTCTTCGTCCCCTTGGTCATCTTCCTCCCCGGGACTATCTTCCACTACCACATCTTCCGAGTCTGGTACCGACGGGGACGTTTCCATTGGTGCCGCGCCACGTTTGATCCCTGCTACTCCCGTTGTCATGGTAGGGTGATTGGCACTGTTGTACTGACGAGTAAAGGCGGATTTGACCGCTGTGGTGATATGCTTTAAAGGGTTGGCGTTGGGATTGGTATAGAGTTGCAAATCGGCCACGCTGTCCCAATTATCCTTGGTGAGGTAGTAATGGTCCATGATAGCCATGACGGATGGGATACCCGCCTGCCCTTCTTCCACCAGGGGTAGAGTGAGAGCGGGGGCCAGGGCGGGTAAGTAACTCTGACGGACCTCGTCCTTGTCCCCCGAAGTCCGGATACGCATGTGAGTTTGAAGTTCCCGTAGCAATCGGGTATACTTTCCGGTTTGGGAATTCTTGCCTAACCAGCCGGGGAAACGGTACTGACCACCCTGGAAACCATGTGTGTAGTACCCAGGGATAATGCAGGATACTGCGGCATGCGCAGGAAGTAAACTCCATTGTTGGGAGGAATTGATCACCTGTGCTATCAAGTCACTGTCACTGATAGCCTCTGCGGCGTGGCTTAGGGCTTCCAACTCGTGAATTGCCAAATCCCGTGGTGATCGGGAACGGCTCCGGGCCCAAGTGGAACCCGATACCAAATAATTCTCCTGGACAAAAAGCGGGGCCAGACTGTAGTCGTGAAAGTAACAGTCCAGCAGGTTCGCAAAGCTACTTTCCTGATAACTTCTGCCGTTCAGGAACTGTCCCACCATGTCAAAGGGACCCAACGTCTGGTGTTTCTTGGTTTGGGTACCGTAGGCCTCACTCTGGTCAAAACTTAGGTGAGAGTTGGACAGGCGATAAGCCGATAAAAGATTCAACGTTTGTCGGATATCGCTGTTGGTCGATATGATCAACGCTTCCAAGGCGTTGGGGGAACAGCTGAGGCCCTCCTGTTCGGCAATTTTTTTCACACGGTTGGCGATGGTCGAAGCGTCCGGACGACGGAACGTGAGCTGAAGACAATAGTTGGCCAGATTTCTTACCTTTTGGGAAGAACGGTCGTTACAAATGCACACGATGGGCACTTTCGACTTTTTAATAATCTGAATCATTTCGGCGGTGCCTCCACGGTCCCCCGCGGACATACCGTCCACTTCGTCCATCACTAGCACGGCCCCATTGGGATGGCTCGAATGATCCATAGACTTCGTATCTTGTTGTTCCATGATGTTTGCAAAGTAACTGCTCATGGTATGGTTCCCGGTGAGCTCCCGCACCACCGCGTCCAGGGATTTCTTGCTGCGAGTATCGCTGGCGTTCATTTCAATAGCTCGGAAACCTAACATTTCACACGCCAACTGTACAGCGGTGGTTTTCCCAATACCGGGGACCCCCGAGATGAGTACCGCCTTATTTTGAGGATCCCGCGGCACCCCCGAACCAGGAATAAACCCCTTAAGGTAGGTCAAAAGTTTTTCCACCATTCCCTTGTTACCACACAGATCCTTCAGGGACTGGGGTCGATATTTATCGGTCCATAGTTGAGATTCGCCGGTACCTCGTGGAGCCAAAGAACCGGTTCGCGGGGTGACCGGAACGGACGGTTTAGTCTTCGATACGGGGGCGGCCTTGGTAGGTGCTGGGGTAGGTAGTGCAGGCGTGGGGGTGAGCGAAGGGATGGACGGTTGAGATCCAATGGTGGGGGTTTTAGTTGGCGCGCTGGGAGAAAGTGTCAGAATCAGATCAAAAAGTGAATCCTCATCCAACATTTTAATTCCCAACTTTTGGCCCTTGGCCATCTTACTCGCCCCAGGCTCTTCGCCGACCACTAAGAATGAGGTTTTGGAACTTGCTGCTGATGTGACTCGTCCCCCATGGCGCTTGACTAAACTCTCCCCGTCCAAGCGCGAAATTGAGGTCAGTTCCCCGGTGAACACAAACGTCAAACCACTGAGACAGTTCTCGTCCCCCCGAGGCAGGATTTTGGAACCTGGAGCTGTAGGACCTGCCCCTGTTTTTTGAGCCCAGTGGCCATAGGATTTCTTTTCCGGGATTTCTTCAATTGGCTTCCCGTAACGGGCGATAATACTTTCGCGGTCGATATCCGATCCATTGTCACTGGGTAAGGGCTTGGCGGCTTTCGCCTCAGCTGCGGCAGATCGGGAAGCTCGCTTTGCAACAGGTTTGGGGATCTTTTGAGGTTTCTCTTCCTTTTTTATTGGCAGAGGTACATCTCTAGGAGATGATGATTCCGCCGCAGGGGCACGCACTGTCTCCTAGGTGGGGGGTTATGGTCATTGGCATTATTTTGCCAGAGGATGACAAAGAGCAGTATGTGGAATTGTCCATCGTTTGGGATATGTTATCGATTATAAGCAAGATGTCGCATATGGGATGTTAGTGGGGTACGAAAACTAGAGTTCTACGGAACTGGGAAGGATTGGCTTGACAGTATATATAAACACCTTGGCCTTACTCTTACAAATCAGAGTAACGAAAACAAAAAATTCGATATTGAAGCCCAACAAATCGATACGTAATAGCAGCGATCGAAGTACTCACCTTTTTTGTACCGCAGGGCTTTGAGGTACGGCTAAAAAAGTCCGAGGGATCCACCTCCATTATTTTGTCAGCAGTGCTACATGAAATGTAATTCAATATTATTCGTATCTTTCAGTTTGTAAAGGAAATATTAGTGCCGAGCGCAAATTATGATAAAAGTGGTACTAATCAGTGAGTGTGTAACCCTATCAGCCCTGTTAACCTCATCTTGGTAGAGGCGTTGGGCACATGGTCACTACTACCATCGGCAGCTTTTTTGTTTGATGGCTACAACGATAAATTAGAATTTTGATACATTACCTGGCTTGCTTTTGACGGCCTTTGGTGCTTAATTTCCTCCTGGCGCCGCTGTTAAAGTAAGACTCCAGAGTGCGCACGCGTTTATGTTCTGGTGACACGGGCGGACTCGAAGGTCTTTGGGGACTATACCACCGAAAAAGATGGTTGATACGGTAGCAGTTTAAAAGGGTGTCATAATGGTATCCCAGAGTTGGTAAAGTCGCGAGGTTAGAATATGAGATTAAATTATCAACGACAGCGTTACCTTGGAAGAACCTCTAGAGTTTCGTTCTATTATATTTCCTTCCCTCTCCACTACCACCTTGGATGTCCTACAAGAGACAGCAGTAGTAGATCGGCAGTGCCTAATAAATAAATCTGAAAAGAAAAATGGACTATTCAGCGTGTACGTTGTTGGAGGAAATTTTTTAAGTACTTACTGGTCCTGTTTGGGCGGAGGGGATTTGTTCATGTCGCGCTTCCGCACCAAACGACTCTTCTTCGGTGTCTCCGCAGTCGGTTTTCTGGGCATAGTGACAAGTAATAAGAATGCGAATTTTTTTAAAAACAAGACTTTGGTAATTCGTGAGAACGGTTGAACAAATACCCAATAAGTAAATTAGTAAATAAACCAAGTGGAAAAGCCATACTATCTTAAGCTGTGCGGGACACCGTGGGGTTAGTAAACCAAGGGTTGTTTACCTTACGCTGTCATATTCGTTTTCGCTTTCCGCTACTATGCTATGAATTGGTGTGGCTCGGATTCCGCACGTGATGAGAAATATTGGCATGAATTCGTCTTTCACCAGATGACTCGGTTGGGCTATAAAATACACTGAAGTGAGATAGACTGTAATACTCAAGTCCTACTAAGCCATTACAATCCTTCTTCCCCTTCTTTTTCGAAGCCCACACTGTTCGTATGGATAAAACAGTATCGCTTAGGCATACTAGGGTTACCCGTTCTACCCTGCCTGTTGGGACTTGGAATAGTGAGCTTGTGGGACATACGATGGTCACAACGGGTCAATAGAAATAAAAGTCTTCCCAGTCGCATAAAGGTAGAAGGTTCTCAATGAAAATGTGTCGAGCACACCTTATGGGTGATTTTTTTTCAACTATATAGAGATTTGGAGGAAAAAGGTACCAATTTCATTTTAACCAATAGGGTTTAGTGAGAAGCCTACTCAGTACTGGCGGATTTTTCTCAATATAGTCGAAAAAAAACTACCCATATTAACAAAGTGATGATTTCACTTCTTATAGGAAATCTGGTATTTATCCGGGACCTTTTTCACCACTTTGATTCCTTGAAGTCTGTAAAAACGAGTGGCCAACAACGAACTAACGTGTAGCCCTGATCGACCCTCTATTCTAATCACGTGAGTTTCAGCAAGACCGATAGGAATTTGTATGCATTATGGTGAATTCCCCAGGTTTTTCGACAACGCGCCACTTGGATGACATGGGTGATTTTTTTTCAACCATATAGAGATTTGGAGCAAAAATGTACCAGTTAGGAATTTAACCAATAGGGTTTAGTGAGAGACCTACTCAATGCTGGCGGATTTTTCTCTATATAGTCGAAAAAACACTACCCACATTATTCGGTTAGACTAAGGAGCTTAAGGATTGTAAAGAAGGGAGCTCTCGGGTTCTGGTTAGTTACCATCGTTTTCCTTTTTTTTTCCTTTTGTTTTTTTTTGTATTAGAATAACCAGGGTGGGGCTTATTCATTACGAAAAGGGGTTTACACCACCACATCTGTTACTTCGTTTCTAGTGGATTGTCTTGATAATAGCTGCGTTGTCGTACTTCGTCCATCATGGCTACCTCGGGCAAGTTTTCTCGTGGTCGACGACAAGGTGGTGGAGGTCCCCACCCTCACCACCACCGCGCACCTTCGAGTCGTTGGAATTCCCAAGACAACTCAACCCGTCAGATAGCGAATCCCCCTCCCGCTACGGCCAAATCGTCGGAATCGGTAGTTCTGGAGACTCCTGTAGATCCCAACGCGCAAGTCATGCACGAGCGTCTGTTGTTTCTTTTTATTCATCTGGTGGGATTGCAGGTCGAAGTGAACTTGCGTGGTGGTCAACGTTACTTGGGTATCCTGCATTCCACCACAACTGAGGGGGAATTAGGGGTCATTCTTCGTTTCGCCCAGTTGGTCGCTAGTCCCGACGGTGCAGATGACCAATCCAGCATCAACCGTCCGGTGCAGACCATGATAATCCCCGCTAAAGAGTGCGTGAGTTTGAGTGCGGTGGGTGTAGACTTTACCACTCTGGACCATGCCCACGTACATAATCGTCACGGGTTCCAAACTGACACTAGCATTAGCGGTTCGTCCGGTGCCATGGTAGAACGTGAGCTCCACCGTTGGAATCCCGAGGAACATGGCGCTGCCGATGTCCCCGTTTTCGACATGATGACGCCCACACAAAACAGTGCTGGGATGAGTTGGTGCGATATGGACGATGGGCCCAGTTCCAAGTTCTTGGGGCTGGAAGAAGAAGTCCAACAACGTTCAGGTCCCTGGGATCAATTCGCGGCCAACGAGCGGTTGTTTGGGTTAAAGACCAATTTTAACGAAGAAATCTATACTACTAAATTGGACCGTTCCCACCCGAATTACAAGAAGCAGGAAGCGGAAGCGGAACGCATCGCCCAGGAAATCATCAAGGGAACCACCACCAACATCCACGTGGCTGAAGAACGGGGATTGATTATTGCTGAGGAAGACATGAATGAGGAAGATCGTTACGGTGCGGTGATACGGGATGCCAAACCGGGAAAGTACATGCCACCAGCGGTGCGTCGCCAGTGGCAAAAACAACAACAGCAACAACCCGGTCCTGTTGTACCCAGACGGGTGTCGGTTGCTCACAACGCGGGACAGCCCATGGCAACCTCTACCCAATCATTGGATCACCAACGCCCTGGTGTGGTACCCGAACACTTGGCGGAAGCTATGGGCAAATCCCAAGTGACCGTGCCACCGGGACTGTACCGTTCGCATACCACTTCCGTCGTTCCCACCGTCAACGGCAAACCAAGCGGCCCCGTATCAGGTACGACACCCACTCCCAGCTCGACCACTTTGGGAGCAGCGGCGGAAGCGCCTCCGACCGCCGGACCTAGTGTTGCCACACCGGAGCCCAAACCAGCTACGGAAGCCAAATTGCGACTCAAGTCCCGCCCGCTTCCCGTTGGACCATTGGCTATCGATACTAAATCGTTGGCAGTAAAGAAAGTGGCCTTTGATCCCGAGGCTCGACAGCGGGCGTCGCCCTTGGATATTATCGGCCCCAAAATTGCTCAGCAATTGGCCGCCAAAGAGGCTAAAGCCGGTGGTAAACCCGGTGACAGTGCATACGGCTCCCACGTTCCCTTCTCGGCAGTGGAGCGTACCGGTAAACCTATCGAACGCGAGATTCTCGGGAGCGGTAAACAGTTTATTACCAACGAAAAAGTACTACTTAACCAGGCCAAACAACAGGCGGTACGTAGACAGGTAAAGGAGGACCCTCTGGCTGATCTGGTCAAGTTTAGCAAAACCTTTAAACTAAAGAACCCCATTCCGGCCGACGTACTTCCCATTGTAAACATTAGTCGCCGGTCGTCCACTCAGCCTATACAGTCTGACGAGACTACACAGGGCTCCCAAGACCCCAAGGGGTCGCCATCGTCCAAATCTAAGGTAGCCGTGGCTACGGACGTTCAGAAACCTTCCGACGCTACCTCACCGGCTGCCACCAAACCTGTGGACAGAGTGTCCGAACCCACTGCTTTGGAGAAACCAGCCACATCTACTCCCAGCACTTCCATAGATAGTGCCAAACCGGCCTCCATAAAGTCCACTCCCGCTGGATTTAAGTTGAATGCCAAGGCTGTCGCCTTTAAACCCAACCCCATTGCCAAACCTTTTGTTCCGAAATCCAAGCCAGTCATTCCTCCCGTTGCGACACCACGGCTTTTACCATCCAATGATCCGGAATTTGTTGCCTTCTTTGGACACCGCCCCATCCACCATGGTAAAATGGACCTGCGCCAGGCCCTGCCCGGTCTCTTTCAGGAAACCGAAAATTCGTCAAGCGGGTCAGTGTCCCCGACTTCCGTGGAACCTAGGTGGCCCATAGGTAAACAGTCCTTCATGAGCCAATTCATCACCAATCTCCCACCTAGCGGCAACATTTACCCGGGCCCTGCGTACAATTATCCCTATGGATACCCAACCGGTTATACCCGTTATCAAAATATGTACAACGGCTCACCCCACATGGTACCGGGCCCCAATAGCGGTGGGATGCCCGGTGGGCCACGGGGTCAAGCCCCCATGGTGCCAGGGACAGCGGGCATGGTACCCCCAGTGCCACTGCCTTACATGCCCGGACCCGCCCCAGGCAACGCTTCTCATCCCGGCTACCCTCACCCTGTGCCTCCCAACGCGTCTTATATCCCTGCGGGGGCCACCTCCACGCCCTACGGTGCTCCTATGGTGGTTACATCGAGTGCCCCAGGCGGTATGTATCCCATGGGTAATTTAAGTAATATACCACCGCCGATGGCGCCCTCAGGACACTCCCTTCCTCACCCCGTGAATTGGAATTACGGTAAAGCTCATTCAGGCGCTCCAGAAGAACATTCGCATCCATCCCCGGCGGTTTCGTTGGCCGCTTATGCGTCACCACGTCGTTCCCCGGCCCTTCACCCGCAGGGTTCGATGCCTCCAGGGTCAGCGGGATATCCCACGGCGTCGCCTGCCTTAACTGGTCACCCTCACCCTGCACCGCATCCACACTACCCTCCTCCGTCGGCTGCAATGGGTCAACTGGGTGCGGTGCCATTACCGATGGTGGGGGAGGCCGGCCAACCCATGTACCCTACGGGTTACCCATCTCAGCCCCACATGGTTCCCGGTCCTAATGGCGCTGGTAATGGTGCTAACCAGCCAGTAACCCATTCCGCTGTATATCCCCAACCCCCGAGCCATTACCCACCGTCGCCCTACATGGGGTACACGAGTGGTCCACCCGGTGAAGGCAACTCGACGGGCCTCAATTCAGGGTACCCTCCGACCCACATCCGAGGTCACGGGGGACCACCCCCTGCCTACTCAACGGGCTACCCTAATCCTACAGCGGGATATGCAAGTCGAAGTGGCGGACCTTACCCTTCTCCATATATCTCGGGCAGTCAAGTTCACCCACCGCCGGTTGGAGCTAACGGCAGTCCAGCGTTTTACGGGCAACCTTTGCATCCCCCTACCACAGGACCAACGGACTATGCTGCCCCTGTCACTGGAGGTCACCCTCCTGCATCGTAAATCACCATAAGGTTTGTTTTCGTTAGCCTAATGTCTTTTGTTACCTATCTAGCTTGTGTTTACTAGCGATGACATTATCTCCCTTTGCCAGTGCCAATTGTGATATATCGAGTTTTACTTCTTTTTTACTCTTCTTTCCAGCGATAATAACATAAATTTTTCAAAAAATTATCTGTAAATATTCTAGGCTACCCTTTACTACTTTACCTTGGCCAGCTTGACTACTTTGGTCAAATTACCATCAGGCTTTCAGATACCATAGTGATGATGGTGGGGTTGGGAGTATTTCCTCTCCCCCAAAAATATGGGTGGTTTTTCTTTTCGGTGATATTGAAACAGGAGTCAGGGCACGTGCCTGGGAAAGAAGTGCTTTCCCCCCTGATAACCAGAATTAGATCTCTATGTGATACACTCTGAGAACGGTCGGTTTCCTGCTGAGACAAGAGAGTTTAACGACATGAGTTCGAAGTATCCTGAATATTCATACTTTATGTGTACAGGGTACACTCTTGTTTCCTACTCCTGTCAGCAGTCCCAAAGACACTTTGGTTCCACTGTAGCTTATATCGTAGCTGGCGTATTATGTTTATTGGTGACAGATTATGATGTTCGTATATAAGAGCTAGTATTATTTAGTACGAGTTTGATTAATAAATATACTTGTTTGTATTGATTGTTTGACAACCCTTAAAATTCCGTACTATAGTTTATTTATTGTGTCTACTCGCACTAGCATATACTAAATCCCATTTCAATATATCGAAAAGTCTGCCAGCGCTGAATGAGTCCCGTGGAATCATATATTGGTTAAACGTAGGTGGTACATTTTTTGCTCCCAAACGTTATATAGGTGGCAAAAAAAATCACCCCTGTAGTCCTTTGAAACGAAACACTGCCAGTCAACCGATACTCCGAATATGTCTGATATAGGGCATTCTTTCTGGTTGTTTGTGTTGCTTATATATCGCTCAACTGCTCCTTGTGATTTTTCTAGTTTCCTTCTCTTCTCCCTTTCCTAGTCGTCTCTCAAACGTCAAACATTTCCCTCCCTTCACACCATTCTACTCCATGCCGTCGCTTGTAACTATTGCTACATGCTCACTCAACCAATGGTCCTTAGATTTTCAAGGCAATTTAGACCGTATCTTAACCAGCATCAAGTTGGCCAAAGAGCGCGGTGCTAAATTACGAACCGGTCCCGAGTTAGAAATTACGGGTTACGGATGTCAAGACCATTTTTACGAAATTGACACCTATCACCACTCCTGGGAAGTACTGGCGGAGATTTTAAAGTCACCGGAATGTCACGATATAGTGTTGGATATCGGTATGCCCGTATCACATCGGGATGTACATTATAATTGTCGGTTGGTGTTGTGGAACGGTAAGGTGTTGTTGATTCGGCCCAAAATGTACATGGCGAACGACGGCAACTATCGCGAACTACGTTGGTTTACCCCTTGGACTAAATTACGCACGGTGGAGGACCACCACCTGCCGGAATGTGTGCGACGAGTGACGGGGCAGGACACGGTGCCCTTTGGGGACGCCGTGGTGCAAACCCAAGATACCTGCGTGGGGATCGAATTATGTGAAGAACTGTTTACACCGCAAAGTCCGCATATCAATATGTTCTTGGACGGTGTGGATATTATCACTAATAGCAGTGGGAGTCACCACGAATTGCGCAAGTTGAACCGTCGGGTGGAACTTATCCGTAAGGCCACCACCCAACATGGTGGGGTGTACGCCTATGCCAATCAGCAGGGTTGCGACGGAGACCGACTCTACTACGACGGGTGCGCTCTCATATCGCTGAATGGCCAGGTATTGGCGCAGGGTTCACAGTTTTCCTTGAATGACGTTGAAATAGTGACGGCCACGTTCGATCTGGACGATATCCGTTCCTTGCGCGCTGCCTCTAGTAGTCGCTGTGCCCAAGCCACAGATGCCGCACGTTACCCACGGATCTACATTCCGATTACCCTTGGCCACGATAATCTCAAGGAAATGGTGCGTCCCTCGACTCCCGTAGAGGTTTCTCTCTATTCTACCGCGGAAGAAATTAGCCTGGGCCCGGCATGTTGGCTCTGGGATTATTTACGTCGTTCTGGGATGGCAGGTTTCTTTTTACCGCTGAGTGGTGGCTTAGACAGCTGCTCCACCGCGATTATTGTCGACTCCATGTGCCGCTTGGTACTAGATGCCATCCAGGAGGGCAATTCTCAAGTGCTGCAGGACTGTCGGCGGATATGTGGGTATCCGGAGGATTCGAACTACACCCCGTCCTCCACCCAGGAGATCGCTAGTCACTTATTTCATACATGTTTTATGGGAACAGAAAATTCTGGAACGGACACCCGCCAACGGGCCAAGGCTCTAGCTGGCTATATTGGTACCTACCACGTCGATCTCGATATGGACAGTGTGGTGTCCGCTGTCACGACGTTATTTGGGTCGGTAACGGGAAAAAAGCCTAGATACAAAGTACACGGTGGCAGTCATGTGGAAAACTTGGCGTTGCAAAACATCCAGGTAAGTGATGCGCCAGGTCGCTTGTTAGAAGATGAATTCTCCAGAAAAAATAATGTCGGTTTTCTCTCTATTTTTCAGGTACACTTTGACCGTTTTGGTCTAAGCCATAGTTAAATTCATTTTTCTCGGCCTTTTTTTATTCATTCTAATATCACCACCCCCATGGTTTTTGGACATGATGCGTGGTACAACAATTAGGCCCGGTTACGGATGGTACTCGCGTACCTGTTCGCCCAACTTCTCCCCTGGACTCGGTCCAAAAATGGTTCTCTACTGGTTTTAGGTAGCGCCAACGTAGATGAGTCTCTTCGCGGTTACATGACCAAATATGATTGTTCAAGTGCGGATATTAACCCTATCGGCGGAGTCAGCAAAACCGATCTACGGAATTTCCTGGCTTTTTACCGTGAAAAACACCAAATGCCGATTCTGACAAGGTATGTTCACCTCATCTGGTAATTAATATGATACGAAATACAGAGCATCTCGCACTGTAATCAACTGTGGACCATGTAATCTATGTTAAACGGCCTCTTAAATGATCATTTGTACATGTCTAACCTTGCTACTGCATGAGGAGGATGTTATGTTGGTTGTTGATTGGTTGATATCTGGCATTGGTACCACTAGTTTTCTGGATGCCACGCCATCTGCAGAACTAGTGCCATTTTCCAACACCTATATTCAGTCTGACGAAGACGAAATGGGTATGACCTATAGTGAACTCTCCATATTCGGCTGTCTACGTAAAGTAGCACGGTGTGGCCCCGTGTCCATGTTTAACAAACTTCTGTGCGAATGGACCCCTCGCCTCTCCCCAAGTGAAGTGGCCAGTAAGGTCAAGTCGTTCTTTTTCTATTACTCGATCAACCGCCACAAGATGACCACTCTCACTCCGGCCTATCATGCCGAAAGTTACAGCCCTGATGATAACCGGTTCGATCTGCGGCCCTTTTTGTACAATGTGCGGTGGACCTGGCAATTTAAAGCCATCGATAGCATCGTGGATACATCAGAAAACAATTAGAAATATACGGTAATATGGTGAACTGTATGTGGGATTATAGAGGCAACCACTCCCTCAATAAATTGGATGTAAATATGCTCAATGGTAACCCGTGGGTTTATTTCCTACAATACAAATGGTGATATTGGGAACAAGAAAAATCGCAAAAAATTGTGACCAGTGAACGGCCCTGGCATCTGCACTTTCTTACACTCCTAAATCCAAATTAACTCCATGATGAATATAGGAGGTCAAAAGGAGGACTACACAAGTAGCTATCCCGACTAATCCGCAAAAAAACAGACTGCACTACCCTCACCCCTTCCACAGCCAGATAGGCCAAACAAACAGGGACCTAGTAAACATACCAGCCGTTACTTTTGGCTAACTGAAAAGAAATTACAACACTTTTACCACTTTCTGTGATGATGATGATGGCCGTGATGGTGATGATGATGGCCGTGATGGTGGTGACCATGGTGATGATGGCCGTGATGGTGGTGACCATGGTGATGATGGCCGTGATG
>JAOPJG010000044.1:0-55362 GCA_027478255.1 Dispira simplex | reverse complement strand
CTTTCAACTTTTATAAAAAAAAGGCAAAACCTCTTTTAAAAGTGAGATAGAATGTAAAAAAAATTGTTTAAAAATAATGGAAGTGACAACAGTGGTATTATGATAGGAACAATTATTAAAATGATGGTAGTGTACGTCATCCCTTTTTTTAATGAAGAGAAGAAAAATGGGAAATGGGCTTTTTTTCTTCCGTCTAAACCACGTGATTTTTCCTGGAATTTTTTTTCGACTATATAGAGAAAAATCCGCTGAAGTTGAACGGGTCTCTCGCAAAATCCTATTGGTTAAATTTAAACTGGTACATCTTCCCTTTAAATTGTTATATAGGCGAAAAAAAATCATCCATATAGTCAAAAAAAAATCACCCATATGGGTTTTTTTTTCTACTATATAGCGAAAAATCCGCCAAAGTTGAAAGGGTCTCTCACAAAATTCTATTGGTTATGTCATCGTTGGTACTTTTTTTGCTCTGAATCTCTATAAAGTCAAAAATATATCACCCATATGGTCGAAAAACAACCAGTCAATCGTCTGAGGATATCAACCCTCACTACGACGGCCAGCAGTGGCGTAAGGGTTTACCGCTCAGCCAAGGCTGGTTCATGGTGTAATTTGTTCAGTGGGCCTTGAATAACCCTAAGACGCATTTTTTTAAAAAAAAGAAAGGCAACGGGTTTTCATGCGTTGTTTATTATTTCTTTTCGTATACTATTGGTATTGTTACGGTGGTATAAGCAGAGTTGCAACGTAACCCATCCTTCTAAGTTATATTGCGTAGTTTTTGTGGAAACAATTTACTTTCCACCCATTGTATCGTGTTTTATTTTTTTTCAACTGTATTTTTTTAACCCCTAAAACACCAAAGTGCTGAAATAGTTACAATGAGTTGGAGTGGTTTCAAAAAGAGCATGAACCGTACGGGCATCACCCTGATGCAAGGGTTCGGAGCAATTGACAAAACGGTTGACAAGGATTTCCTCGAACGGGAGGCCAGTTTCAAAACGCTGCAAGCCAAAGCCGAAGACCTACACTGCCAATCCCGCGGTTATTTGGATTCGGTACGGAGTATGGTCCAGTCGCAAGTGGTGGTGGCAGCGCATTTGGAAACCTTTTACGACCCGCAATCCCCCGAGGGTAAAGCCAGCGCGGAATACCACCATGCCATGTTGGACATTGAATCACACACACTACAAGAGTTTGAAGAAGCGTATTGTGAAACGTTGCTGAATCCGTTGGGTCGTTATTGTGGGTATATTCCCGAGTTTAACGCAGCGATTAGTAAACGAAGTCGCAAAGTACTGGACTATGACCAGGCGCGGAGTAAACTCAAAAAATTATCGGATAAGACCATGGAAGATGAACCACGTGTAATGCAGGCGGAGCAGGCGGCGGAACAGGCCCAAAAAACGTATGAGGTGTTAAACCAGCAGCTTATTGACGAAATTCCGCAATTTATCAATATTCGTATTCCGTATATGGAACCGTCACTCGAGGCCTTTCTCAAAACCCAGCTTAAATTCTATGATGATACTTATGCCAAGCTGCAGAATGTGGGCGGTAAACTGCCAGCGGGGGCCCAGACCGATGCGTTGATGGGGGCCAACCAGGGAGTCGATAACGAAGTGGAAAATGTACTCGAACAAATGCGGACTTTATCCATTTGTGGGATGTCGGTCCGTTAGTCCATTTCACCCATTAGTTGTACCACTCGACTCGTCTGTCCGTCTGTTCCTTGCTATGGTAGCCTAAAAATGCTGGTGTAAGTTGACTAACGTCGCACTAGACGGTTGAATTAGCGGATGCTCCGTTGCACAGTGATTAACGTCGGCTTTTTTTTATTATATTATATTTTTTATATGGAGACAGTTTGATTTATATGTATCAGTTACATTAGTTTCCTATATAAATGAAACATTAAACATACTCCAATGGATTAGGAGAGGAAGTAACCCGACTCATTGGGGGGTTCTTTATTTGACCACATTGCAGACCGCTATTCCGTTATGACAAGGTATATATGTATTCGAGTATGGTCTTGGAATTTCTATTTTGCTCTCCTTGTTCTTTGATTAGCATCTTGATAAGTACACACTGTCCCAAGGAAATCACCTGGTATCTAGCTGATTATGGACCAGTACTGATTCACTGTTTATCGAACTCACAGGTACACACACACAGAGAGAGGGAGATAAATCCACTTTGACTTCTCATAAGATCACCCGATACATCGGCTATTTGCCACCCAATGAACGGGTGACTGGAATGAGTAATCCCACTGCTGTGGTCATATTCTTAGAAACTCACTGTCATATAGTATGAGTTTGGCAGACAACACTTGTGATAATGTGGTAATCCGATAGTCTTCGTCCACTGCTTTCACATAGTGTAAAAAGAGAAGAGTAGCTTGGGGCACTATGTGAAGGTATTCCATAGATAAGACCATGGGATTATCTACCTGGAGGTGACCCCCCCCCCGATATTCTCTGATTTTCAGTGGTTCCCCAGTTGAGTAAACGAGGCTTGTCGAGTCGGCCTTGGTACGAGTCTCAGGTAACGCGTCGGACTCCATCTCACTTTGGAACCTAATTTAACAGATCCCTTGATGTTGTGAATAATCTCGGATTGTGAGTGTAGAGCCCTATACTACTCCACAGTGCACATCCCCTTACTCTGGCTCCTGCCTTTATTTTTGCTTCCGAGAATCGGGTCACTGTGCTGCAACAGAACACAGTGGTCTGAGGGGAAGTATTCCCTTTTCGCCACCAGGGAACTCCTGTGCAATATATTATGATAGGAGTCACACGTCCACCCTGAGGTTACACTGCGGTTATAAATGCACCCTCCTTTTCCCATCGAATCGTCCACTGTGTGACCTGACATTGCGCTTTTTTAATAGGTCATCCCTTTCTTTCGCTCTTCTTTCCCGTTTTCCTCCACTGCGGATATTTGCTTGCTTTATCGTTGACGCGTTTTTCTATATTTGACAATTTTACAGAGATATATAAAGACAAGCCCTCATAACTCTTTCGTACTTTATTCACCATTTCCCTTTCTCGACGTGTAGGACTATTCCTTACGGTATACTCTTCTTTCTACTCTCCCACACACACACATTCTCTCTTTCGTTGACTATTGCATTACCATGGCTTGCCACGCTGCTCCCGTATACGCCCTTCCGGCGGCTTCAGCTCTCGAACGACGCCTGAAGCAACGTCCCCAACCCCAAGAACTGGTAGCGCGTAACATTATGATGGACCCAGCCATTGCTCCCAAACTCCAAGCCGCCGCTCACCAACTGGACCTCGCCCACCGCAGCGACGCTTTACACCACCGTTTGGGCCAACGTCCGCAAAAGCAAGCGTTGGTAGACCACAATATTCTGAAAAAGAGTAAAGTAGCCCCAGCTTTACAGGCCAAGGAACATGCCCTCCACCGTGCCCAATTGTTCGATACGCTGGAACATCGATTGGAGCAGAGGTCTGACCGTGCGGACTTGGTTAAGCATAATATTTTAAAGGATACCAAGGTAGCCCCGTCGCTTCAGGCTGCCATGGGCGATTTGGAGCGTGCGAAACTAAGCAACCAACTCGCCCAGCAAATGGAAAAGCGTCCGTCTATGGAGGAACTGGTGGAACGTAACATTCTTCCCGCTACTTCCCAGTAATTGTCACAACAGTCACTTTGGTGTCAACTTGGTGGTTCGTATGGGAATGAGTCCTTTGGCTTGTGTTTAGCTGAAACTGTCAACTGGCCCCAAAGGTGTTTTATTGCTGTATTTTTAACAATATTATTCGCCAGTACGTTATTCGTGTAGTATGATGGTGGGATGTTCCATACATTCGTCTATTTTTTTCCAGTTTGTATTGCAGTGTTGATGAATGTTTTGCCTTTGTAGTTTATGTGTATGCTATTACATTTTATATGTAGAAAACCTATTTTGACTGTTTCTCCTTGCTTTTCTTTGGACATACCATTTTACTTTTTTTTATTCAATAAATCTCATTTTTTACTATATATAGGTGCTATTTAAAGTGGACTAACCATAGTCATTCATTCATATGAAACTCGGCCTGAAAACCGTAGCCTATGGCGGGGCTGAGGTCAAGTCACGTGAATATAAGGTTAATCACGAGGACATCACCAGCCTATCAACGGAAAAAAATGAGGTCCCACAACATTTTTTTTTTATGTATCAGCAGAGAGCAGGGGTAGAGGGCCGTATAACGGAAAACTTGACACTACCCTCGTCTAGTTTCTTCCTCTTTCGAAAACTTCGTGCTTTACAACCTATCTATTATTTACCTTGTGTCATTCCTTGACCTTGCTAAAGCCGATCTAGTTAAAATGGTATGTAATCTGATCGTAGACCTTGTCTTTTTTTGGTATTAGCAAAAGCAACTGCTAGCATCAGTGTATAGATCCGTTCATCCGAAACCCTATCGGTGCTCTTGTGGATTTACAAGGGTGCCTTGCCTGTGAGGGGTGGTTTAATCTGACCTATATTTGGCACAAACCCCACCATGTTATATCCTAGTGATAGTCTGAGATTCGGGGTACTACGGAGAAGTAGACATGATTTTGTGTAGATTCTGGTGGTTTTACTTGGAGGGGAGGGTATGTGATTTCGACATTGATTAGACGAATCGATGGTGTCTACCCTACTGGCGACGTCTAGTGCTTTGGCGATTACAACCCATTATATTCCTACCCGTTATTCGCAATCAACCTTTCTTTCAATATTTCACAAGTATACTCACTGATTGCGGTGATTTGCTCTTCTTATTATGTCGATATCGAAACTCTGCTCGGCTGCTCAGCCCAAGAACGTCACCGACATCAAGAAATTCCTGGAAATCGCCAGAAGAAAGGATGCCCGGTCCGCTCGTATCAAGAAGAACGGCAAGGTCGTCAAGTTCAAGGTACGCTGCTCCCGTTACTTGTACACTTTGGTGGTCAAGGACTCCCAAAAGGCTAACAAGCTCCGGGAATCCCTTCCCCCCGCGCTTAGCGTGACCGAAGTCGACGCCTAAACGTTGGCGAACGCCTTATTAAACCCATATGTCGTTAAATGGTCGTTTTTATGTGTGAGGCACTGCTTACCTTTTACCGAGCGATCCCTGACAATCTCCTTCATTTTTTTACTCTGCTCTTGCGACGAACGCCGTTTCGGGAAATTATATGGGCATTGAATAAATAAATGTGGTGATACTCCCCTAACCCTTTATGTGTATTTATTTTTGAGCATTGGTTTACCCGAGAGCGATGAAGCCATTTCGTTACCCTTGGGAAAGTGGTGATAGATAGTGGACACAGCCTCGCCACCTTTAATGTATTGCTAGTTGCAATGCAGTTCACAACGCTGCTGAAACCGACCACCTCAACTTTTATGTTATTTGTGGGTTATGTTTGGATGTGTACATGTCTAGTCAATGGCTTATGCAGGTAATGGAACATGGCCTGTTAGTCGATAGAGCGGCGCTAGAAGGGTAGAAACTAGGCGGAGAATGAGTAGGATATTGAAACAAGGACGATATATTGGCCAAAGGATGTAAATGATAGATTGGGATGGTGAAGAGTGTGAACCTGTCCGTGTGGATAAAGTGGATGTCTTGGCCGATACGATGGTGGTAATTTCCCCTTTTTTGTTGGGGAAGGAGGGAGAGTGATTAAGAGAACTACTGAGTGACCAAAGCCTTGGTACAACCATGTGATGCTCTCCTTTTTCTCTTGTAGCAGCAAACAACCCCCCCCCTATTTTTATCATTGTGTTCCCCTTTGTTCTTTCGGAAGGTAAAAATAGAAGCAATAACTCCCGAATAGATCTTTTTTAGTAGTCAGGCCAAACCATGAGGCCTGTCAAAATATCCGGGTTGGGGATAATAAAGCCCGAAAATTGGGAAATGGCACCATCCCTTCCTCAGGGGGGTTTTTAATGGGGCCAGGGTTGCTGGCTATGTACTGCGGTCATAGCGTCCTTTAAGTGGAAATTTTTGGTTTAAAATAGAAAAGGGTAGAGAAAATTCTACTTCACTGTAACGTAAAGATGATGTGTGGCGGGTGTTTGGGAATCGAAGAAATGTCTATTGAACGCGAGGATCAACAGACACTTTTCCATTGGATAACTACCGTAAACATAAACAAACGAAAATCTTGACCATTCTTACCCTTCCCATAATCTTATATACCAGGGGAATACTGAACTTTCCTTTCCTATCCCGAGTGTCTCTTTCATGGCAATGGGTATAGGCTGTGAATCTGCCCACGACGTATTTATTCATTGTCCACTACTCGAACACATCGCCCACGGTATTTCTAAAGGGCCTTTCTCGGGATGGGGAACCAACTCGCCACGCAATAGCGCCATGTGATATACGAAGATGTGTGATATGACTGCACAATTAATGTGAATAATTGAAATGATTGAGTAGCCAAGTTGAGCGTTGTTACCTTGGCATACCACTTTAACCCCAACCACTCTATTTTAATGGGGCAAAGCAAAAAAGAAGGGGGTGAATTGCACATGGCCTGTGTCTAGCAACACTACGCAGTGGGCTTGTCACACGGAACCCAACGCATACACATGCATATTTTGTCGGGTCAGTGCCACTATAAAAGCCCACTGCTGTAACTTCATTCTACCGTTATCTCTTCATTATTTTTTACAATTTATAAAACATTCAGCCTTTGGTTACCCATACGGTTTCCCCTCATTTTCTTCCATTCACAGAACTGAATCATCATCAAAATTTGTGGTTGTCTATTTATATTTTTTCACTCACTAACCTCCACCCCCGCTTTTACATAGCTTTTACTGGAACCTGTTTTTCTTTTCCAAAAAAAAGACAAACGATTGCCTACTCGACGCAAAGTCCTTCTTTTACATGCGACTCGTTTCTCATAACCGGTCAGAGTATTAATCCCGACTGACCTCGTTTAAATCAACGAAACGCTTTCCTCAAAAGGATATACAAATTTCGACATTCAACAGTTTTGTTTTATCACACTGTACCCTTGTCACGCGTTATTCAGTCTGGGCATTACTCTGTCTCAAACCAGCCTGTACGTGTAGTACACACCCTCGTATACTTTGCAAAGCATTGTCCATTGTTTCTTTCACTCCCAGCGCAAGGTCTACAACCACTAGTGGTTGAGGTCGGAACTTTCAGTCGCTGATATTTCGTATCGACTCTATTCATACGCTGGTTCCGACGCGGTGTTATTTATTTATTTCTTTTACTTGTTTGCTTAAATTACTCATTGCACTAGCGTTTTCCTCCTCTCTACCCCATTGCGTCAGTCAGTCCTTTCCGGATAAGCCTACCTCCCACTCTCCGCCATTTTTCGGTACGGTTGGGTTCCGAGCTCTGCATTTTTCTTATTACTCATTCTTACGACCCGGTCGCATTCTAATTCTCGGGCGATTCCAACACCACTCTTGTGCCTCCCCCGTGATAAAAGACCCCCGCATTTCTACGCTTCACTCGTCGTATGGTCGTTGCACCATGCCCTACGCGTTAAAACTCACATTCCGAGGCGTATGCCGCAAATTCGTGTTTGCGGACCGTTCCACCCTCAATTGGGACAACTTGGACCGCAACGTGCGGTCATTATTCAATATCGATTTTCCCTTTTTTCTTCAGTATGAAGACGAAGAGGGTGAAGTTATTACCTGTAGTTCAACGTTTGAACTTCGGGAAATTCTACCGTTGCTCGATGACACAGGGGCCCGGACTTTTCAGCTAAGTATTGTGCCCCTGAATGTACCGTCGCGGGCGGTGTATAGTCGTATTCATCACTATGCTAATGATTATTCGGATGGGCCATCCAGTTTTAGCAGTTTTGATAGCAGTATTGACCGGTTGCAGCGGCAGCAGAATTTGGACGCTGGGATTGGTATAGAAGGGGGTGCATCGGGGCTGCCCGAGGATAACGGTGTACCTATGGTGACACAACCGCATTTGGGAGGACATAAACGGCGTTATCGACATGCTTCTACTGCACCACCACCACCGGTAGATATGGCTACCACAGGAACTGATCCTAGATCTTTTGCAGAGATAACCGGTCCGCCTCCCCCTTTACCGCCGCCGCCGCCAACGGAAGCGATCGTCCAGATTGCCAGTGGCGAATTTCCCCCGAGGTGGCCTCGGGCAGGGACACGGGTTCTTCCGTCCGGAGTGGATCCCCAACGCGTACCTACCATTCCCATTCCCATTTCCTCAGTATCCGTACCGGCTTTGCCTACTTACTGGACTCGTCCACCTTCCTTACCGGCTTCGTTTCTCGACCCGTCTATACAACTAGAAGGTGAGGCAGCTCCTAGTTCCCATTCGCGGAAGCCCTCGTTTATGGAAGGTGCGTCATCCGTGGAAAATCTGGTTAGTGGTCGATCGATTGCCTCGAAATTTCACACCAGTAGCGTAGCCCTAGAGTCTATCTTGGCCGATGTTCCAGAACACCACGAAATGGCAATGTCCTGGGCGGAAATCGCCACCCAAAGATCTAGCGTCATGTCCCAAAAACATGCCCCGGTGTCCTCTCGACCACCCTCGGGAGCTAGCGTCCAGCGTTCTCAGTTGCAAACTTATTCTGGCACAAATTCCCATCGTGCTTCGTTGCAGGACGCCCCTAGTGAACCGGATTTTGTTCCATCAAATCCACCACTGGCTGTGACTTCTCGGCAATCGATACAGCGGTCTAAACATCCGTCCGAGGCCTCCATTCAACAGGCCTCTTTACATACTGTATGGCCTACGTCTGTCGTTCCATCCGATATGGGATCGGCTAATACTAGCAAGTTACATCAGTCGGGCGCTATGGCTTCCCAACTCGCCCCACCAGAATTATCTGGTTCGCAGCGGCAAACATCTATCACAGCTTCCTCTGCGGCAATTTCAGCGACTTCTGCTGTTGCGGCCGAGTCAGAACAAGCGGGCGATGCTGCTTCCCAGGAACCCCAAGCATCAGTGGCTTCATCTAAAAAGCCGTCGAAACCAGTATCAGAAATCATTCCAGAGGTTGTCCAGTCTATCCATGACAGTGCTGCCCCTTCTGTTCTACGTACTTCCCAACACTCGGTCATAGGATCACCTTCTCAGGCGTCGGTACATCCTTCCGTGGTAAAATCACCAAGTGCGTCGCGTCATTCGATATCAAAACAGAAGTCCTCCATGCATCTTTCCCGACAGGAACCTGCGGCTAATACTTCGGTTGTACCTCCGTCTCATCAATCGATAGCACAACCTTCTCAGTCTTTGGTTGCGGCCGAGCCAGAACAATCGGGCGATGCTGCTTCCCAGGAACCTCAAGCGTCGATGGCTTCATCTAAAAAGCAGTCAAAACTAGGATCTGTGGCACCAGCACCAGAGGTTATCCAGTCGGTCCATGGTAGTGCTGCCCCTTCCGTCTTACGTGCTTCCCGACACTCGGTCATAGGATCACCTTCTCAGGCGTCGATACATCCATCCATGGTAAAATCACCAAGTGCATCGCGTCATTCGATAGCCAAACAGCAATCCTCCATGCATACTTCCCGACAGGAACCCGCAGCTAATACTTCGGTTGTACCTTCGTCTCACCAATCGATGGTACAATCTTCTCAGTCTGCTGGTGCAGCCGAGCCAGAACAAGCGGGGGATGCTGCTTCCCAGGAACCTCAACCTTCAGTGGCTTCATCTAAAAAGCCGTCGAAGCCAGGATCTGTGGCACCAGCACCAGAGGTTGTCCTGTCGGTCCATGGTAGTGCTGCCCCTTCCGTCTTACGTGTTTCCCAGCACTCAGCTGTAGCATCGCCACCTCGGGCATCGGTGCATGTCAGTCGTACTTCACTGTCGAAGGTGGGCGGACACGATGGGAAGGTTTCACGGGTTGGCGGTGCCTCACAGATACAGCAGGCCAGTCGAGTGTCCGTAAGCCCAGAAGGACTGACAGAGGTCTCACCCACCACTCCCATACCCGATCTGTTGCCTCCATCGGCTGTCACTTCTCCACGGCCTTTACTCCAGGCAAGTTTAAAACCTCAGAGTGAAGTGGTCAGTGTAGATCAGCCGGATGCCAAGATTCCTTCCACTGCAGAGTCTTTACATGCCAGTAATGTAAGTGTACATGCTTCACCTGTCCCAGGCCCTGCGTCGGTACATCCTTCTGTGGTAAAATCACCAAGTGCATCGAGTCATTCGATAGCAAAACAGCAGTCCTCCATGTATACTTTCCGACAGGAACTTGCGGCTAATACTTCGGTTGTACCTCCGTCTCACCAATCAATAACACAATCTTCTCAGTCTTCTGTTGCGGCCGAGCCAGAACAATCGGGCGATGCTGCTTCCCAGGAACTTCAAGCATCGATGGCTTCAACTAAAAAGCAGTCGAAACCAGGATCTGTGGCACCAGCACCAGAGGTTGTCCTGTCGGTCCATGGTAGTGCTGCCCCTTCCGTCTTACGTGTTTCCCAGCACTCAGCTGTAGCATCGCCACCTCGGGCATCGGTGCATGTCAGTCGTACTTCGCTGTCGAAGGTGGGCGGACACGATGGGAAGGTTTCACGGGTTGGCGGTGCCTCACAGATACAGCAGGCCAGTCGAGTGTCCGTAAGCGCAGAAGGACTGACAGAGGTCTCACCCACCACTCCCATACCCGATCTGTTGCCTCCATCGGCTGTCACTTCTCCACGGCCTTTACCCCAGGCAAGTTTAGAACCTCAGAGTGAAGTGGTCAGTGTAGATCAGCCGGATGCCAAGATTCCTTCCACTGCAGAGTCTTTACATGCCAGTAATGTAAGTGTACATGCCTCACCTGTCCCAGGCCCTGCGTCGGTACATCCTTCTGTGGTAAAATCACCAAGTGCATCGAGTCATTCGATAGCAAAACAGCAGACCTCCATGTATACTTTCCGACAGGAACTTGCGGCTAATACTTCGGTTGTACCTCCGTCTCACCAATCAATAACACAATCTTCTCAGTCTTCTGTTGCGGCCGAGCCAGAACAATCGGGCGATGCTGCTTCCCAGGAACTTCAAGCATCGATGGCTTCAACTAAAAAGCAGTCGAAACCAGGATCTGTGGCACCAGCACCAGAGGTTGTCCTGTCGGTCCATGGTAGTGCTGCCCCTTCCGTCTTACGTGTTTCCCAGCACTCAGCTGTAGCATCGCCACCTCGGGCATCGGTGCATGTCAGTCGTACTTCACTGTCGAAGGTGGGCGGACAAGATGGGAAGGTTTCACAGGTTGGCGGTGCCTCACAGATACAGCAGGCCAGTCGAGTGTCCGTAAGCGCAGAAGGACAGACAGAGGTCTCACCCACCACTCCCATACCTGATCTGTTGCCTCCATCGGCTGTCACTTCTCCACGGCCTTTACCCCAGGCAAGTTTAGAACCTCAGAGTGAAGTGGTCAGTGTAGATCAGCCGGATGCCAAGATTCCTTCCATTGCAGAGTCTTTACATGCCAGTAAAGTAAGTGTACATGCCTCACCTGTCCCAGGCCCTGCGTCGGTACATCATTCCGTGGTAAAATCACCAAGTGCGTCGCGTCATTCGATATCAAAACAACGATCTAATGTACCTTCCCGTCAGTCTAGTGGGACGTCATCTCCTAGTGTCATTACCCAGGGATCTCAAGGCAGCCTGAAGAAATCCAAGTTATCTTCACCGGTTTCTTCTTTCAAGTCAGGGTCGAGGAGTTCATCATCGGGTGCCTCATCGCGATTAATGGCTTCCTTGCTGAATATTGATGAACCAGCTGGGCCAATACATAACGGAGAAGATATTTCTTTGAACAAAAAGAGCGGCAGGTCCTCTCACCGTGTGTCACCCACCAGTGGTTCTCCCCAGGCCACAAGTAAAGTGCGTGTTTCGCCCTCAGTTCGATCTAGCTTGGGGTCCAAGGTAGTTAGCGAACGTCCTTCCAGGGTTTCTGTGGTGGCGCCAGTCGAACCGCGTCCGTTGGAAAAATCTCCAATTTCCACTCGGTTAACAAAGTCAAAAGTGTCCGTGGTTGCCACCCCAGTGGAGCATTCCCATGCTGCCTCGGTGCACAGTCCATTAGAGTTCTCGAAAAAGGCTTCTCAGCCGATTTCTAAATACGCTTCACCCCAGTTACGACAGTCATACCAATTTCTAATGGCAGGTGCCGAGACTTCTACCGTAGCAGCATCCCCTAATCCTGAACCTGAGCCGACTGCGCAGGATCCAGAGCAAGCAGTCAACCAAAGTGTGCCAGCCTCTAGACTTACGATGAACCCTACATCTCCGATGGCCAAATCAAGTATTGCGGCCCCTGTCACCCCGGGCGTTGTCCAAATGGGTGAAAACTTCTCACGCGCGTCGCTACATGCTAGTCGTGTCTCGGTCGCCCTGGAGAAAGATCCTTCTGCTGTTCCTTCTCGCCGTAGCAAAATGGGCTCTCTGGCCGCTTCCGCTATCCATAGAGACACGGTTGCTTCTCGAACCGATCTACCCGGTGCTACATCGCGTAAGTCCTCAGGTCATGTGGCCTCCCCGGCTCCCGCTCAAAACGGGCATTATATCGTTCTCACTCCACCGGGAGTTTATCCCACGGCTGCCGCGGCAGAAGCCTCTGCTTCTCGTGTATCCTCAAGGAAAATCAGCAAAGTGGCCTCCCCTGCAACCCAGCGGGCATCTATGGCCATCACTGAGAAGACACCGACTGGTGGAGCTTTTGCGTGCTCCAATCTATCTATCTCGGCCTTGGACTTAACCCAAAACAGGGTGGGGAAATCAGCCTCTGTGGAACAAAATGTGGAATCCAAACATTCGCCGGCCCCCAACGTACACGCGTCTGGGTCGGTGGTGAAACCCAGTTCTCACGAAAGTCCTGCGTTGTCCTCCAAGGGTGTTTCCCTGAAGGGGTCTGCAGCGTCGGGCTCACCTGTGATGATAGAAGGGACTCGTCCAAATAGTTTAGAAAGCGTTCCAAAATCTTTGCGACCGAGTGGCCCCTCTACCCATCGCTCTAATGCTTATCTTGCCAAAGATAGTCAATCCCCAACTGACGGTGAAATATCGGCCAATCGGGCTTCTTATGCGGGGCCAGTATTACCTAGTATCCACGTTTCGCATGCATCACAAAAGGGAACACCTAGTGTTCACGAGTCGCTCGTGATTGCTGTACTGGAGAATGAAGGCAGTGGTAAGGGCACGACTAAGCACAGTACTGTTTCGACTTCGTCCAAACCGTTGTCACCACAGCCTGCAGTAGGACCAAGTGATCCAACCTCACGGGCGTCCAAGCCAACTAGTCCTGTGGTGAAGCCGAGCAGATCGCAAGAAAGCATGGCCAAAATTTCTTCCTCATCTTCCAGGAAATCTTCCAAACATCCAACTCCCACGGTACAGGTCAGTGCGGCTGTTCCTACCCCAATGGAGGCTTCCGTCCACGCGTCTGTCGCCAAAACTGCCAGCGTACATCATTCTTTACCCCACCAATCTCAAGTAGAATCAATGGCTTCTATTCACACTGTTCTCAGCAAGTCAACTTCCAAAGCCTCGTCGGCGGCTTCCTCTCCAGGGTTGGCGGCCCAACCCAGTAAGGGAAAGTCCAAGGCGTCTCCCCAATCCAACTCTCCACTCGCTCAAGGGTCAATTAAACAGTCAGTAGTGACTAGTCATCAAAGTATTCAAAAAGCTCAAGTCCCCGAGCAGCCTCAGGACGCTACAGCGAGTGAAAAATCTGCTACACCGCCATCGGTTGTCAAGTCGGGTCAGGCAAGTCCAATTAAAGCCATACTTGACTGCTCGTCACCAGTGGAGCCAGCCGCTACAGCACAACCGGAGAATGTTGACACTTCTTTATCACGTTCATCTTTAGTGCAATCTCACCACAGTTCGTCCGCACTGGAGACTCGCATGAAGGCTTCACCTTTGCCCGTGGTAATGCCTGGGGTACAGTCACCTCCATCGAAGGCACAATCCAACGCGAAAGATCAAACCAGTCAAGTACGCCCACAAGTATCCATCGATAAGTTAGTATCACCAGTTTCCTCGGCCATTGAAAAGATTCGTTCCATAGCCAACTCTTCGAAGGTTTCGATCGGTCGGGCTAAATTAGCAGAAAAGAAAAGCACAACGTCCCATGCCACGAGTCCTACCTCGTCGCACGCGTCGGTACCCATTCCCCAGGCTTTAACCAAAACCCCTACTCCCCCTGCCCAGGGAGCGTCTCACCGGGCTTCGTTGGAACGCTCCTCCCGCATCTCCCCCGCCAACCAGGGATCACCAGTGGTCTCCCCTACCCAGTCCAGTATGCTTTCCCACCAGGCGGCTAGCCATCTGTCGAACTCACGTATCACCAGTAGTCATGTTCAGCGTACTCCCCAGGCCTCTCACTCTTCTGTTGCGGAGCTCGTAGAACATTTTTCTCGCGAGTCATCCCACGGGAGTGTCAAAGCCACCAGCCGACCAATGTCAGAACGAGAATCGACAAAGTCTTCTAAACCTGTTACACCAACTACTGGATCTCACAGCAAAGCGGGCTCGGGAGTCGCTGGTTCCACGAAAAGTAGTCACTCCCCTCCTAAGGGATCTGGTCCTATTATTGAAAAGGCTGTCAGTCAGAAATCGGTGAAATCGAGTGCCGCTCCTTCAAAAGTACCATCGCCGGGGTTGGACCCATCCCAGGACAAGATTGCCATTTCCGTATCCGTATCCGCATCGGCGTCCCAACGGTTGTCCCGGGCTCCCTCGGAAGTTGCTGAAGAGCCTGCCAAGGATGACACCGTTAGTTTCCTGGACGCCACTTTCACCACCTCAGTGGCGGAAGAGCGTAACGAACGCATTGACGACTTGCGGGGTATGCTGATAACGTTGGCCGAATCCTTGTCTAATCTTTACCCGGACTACGGTCCTCCCGCTACCAACATTTTACCGAGTATTCCTAAGCAACCTGCGGACGGCTCACAGCACTCTGGTCAATTCGATGGGAATACGGCTTCCAAACAAAATTTGGAAAAGTCTGCTCTTCTCTCCATGGGTGGTTCACCAGTGTTGAAAACGCAACCTCCCACAGCCCACCACTCCAGTCCGCCATCCCGTTCTTCTCGGTTCGAAACGCAGGAGATCGCCGCTAGTAAATCCAAGTTGAGCTCCGTGGGTATGGCCGCTCCAGCTCCACCATCTCCCCAACACGGTGCGGTGGCCCCCACCAGCAAAGTTGATTTGTCGGCCAATTCCGTCCCGGTGATGTCAAAGTCGCAATCATCACGGCGATCTTCTCAAACGGGTCGCACTCCGACGGCGGTTGTGGAAGCTCAGGCTGCTAGTGTACGAGCGTCCGTTGCGGCCTCGGCAACTACTCCCACCCCAGTTGCTAGTAAATCTGGCCGAGGATCTGCACGGGCTTCTTTGACAGGTAACACTTCAGCGTTGCCCGCTGATAATAACGCGTTACTGGCTAAATCGCGGGTTCCAACTAGACCGACTAGTCCACCACACATCGGCCATCAATCACCTGCCCAGGCAGGCTCTGCTACAACTAAAGCTGGACCCACTGCTTCTATTCCTGAGGTCGTCCCGTCTTCGCAGCCTGCCGGCGATGTTCCCCAGATCACCGTGGAAAGAGATTTGGTAATGGTTGAACCGGTAATTAAAGCGCCCGACCCTACCCTAGAATCAGCCACAGGTAAGATCTCCTTTATAGGGGTACCGTCCTTGAAAGTGGTAACGCCCGGCGGATCAGTGCACGAGAGCAAAATTGATAGTCCACATTCCTTGGCTGTTTCCAGCCAAGCGTCACACGGTTCGCCTAGCTCATCCAAACAGGACCCTGGGATTATACCACAGGGAGATGAAAGCCAGTCTGTTGTGCAGGACGAAGAAAATGTGCTTTCGCAAGCAGTGGCCAAGGCGGAGGCGGCCCTCGCTTCAGTGGAGGCTCTCAACTCTGTAATCCGCCAAGCCCATCCTACGGTCTCTATGGTCGAGTTCGGAGGAGAGGTGCTCGATGCCAGTCTACTGGCGGCGGCGCAAATTCCTCTGCCAATATCCCAGGCCACTTCGCGTCGCACATCGGTTTGCACTTCTCCCTTGGCAAAACCTTTCGATTCTCTATCTCATAGTCAAGAAGCGCTGCCTACCCAAGTGGAACCTACGGGCGACACCAAGAGTCCATTCCTTACCGCCTCGTTCGCCGCCGGGTTTCCCCTTCCCCCTTCAGGGGCTGGGTCATTTTTTTCGGCGGAAGGCACCTATACTACCCACCGAACGCCTGGTGGTTCTCCTGTGCTTACCTCTTTTAAGCATCGTTCACATGCTTCTGGCCAACCTAGTGCAGAGGTGGTAACTACACCAGCCGATGCTGATGCCGCTGGCTTGGTCTCTTCTCATTCACGATCGCCGAGTATTACCGCCTCTCAGGCCGCACAATACCGACTACCTTCGTCGGTATCTGGACGTGCCAGCCGGCATAGTGTGTCCCAAGTTGAGCCTCAACCAACTGTCACGGAACCCACTATGATCTTACCAATCCCTGAACGCACGTCAGGAACTGCGAGTCCCCGTGTTGCAGCAAAACCACCTTCAGCTTCAGATCAGGACGTTAGTCCGGCGGTGGTGGCTAGCCAACACTCCGTAATGGCAAGCTCGCCTTCCGCTGTTCCATCCAAGGCAGGGTCGATTCGGACCCGAGTGTCCAATTCTCTGTTCAGTTTGTTGCGTGTGGCCACCAACGTACCTCTCCCTTCCTCAGTCAGTGGGTCTGAGGTAGGGTCTGGTACCTCCCCTCATTCACCAGCCAAGTCATCCCTCAAATGTTCGTCAGTCAAAACGCCCGGCATTTCTGTTCCTCTCGGTAATACGATTCCGTTAATCAAACCCCAATCAGCAGAGCAGCCAGCTGATAACAGAGTATCACATAGTGGGAAATCTTCCAAAGCGGCTGTTGGTGTCTCCCTCCCTGGCTCGCCTCCCGCGGTGTTCATCGAAGGGTACAGAGAAGGCGACTTCCCTCTAAACGGTCCTCTGTGGGTACCGATAGACGATCCATTAGCTATTCCTTTGGCGATTGATGAAATGCTCGACCAATTACACGAGGTGACCGACATGCTGAAGAATCTTATGGAGGAACATCCCAACCTGGTGGAACCCATCATGGACGTGATTCGTAAAGTACAAAACACAGTGCTCAACAGTATCGACCACGTCGCTCGGTCATCCGTGGCGAGTATGTCCCGTAGTCCATCCCATTTCGTGGATAGTTCGCGTATGCCTACCGTGCCCATTTCCAAAGTACCATCCGCCCTCGGGCGACCCCCGGTCATGGGTTCTCCCAAGAGACGGGTATCCGCTGTTGCTTCACCATTAGCTGCCAATCTCCCCTTGGCGGAACCCTCGATATCGGAGACTAGTGACAGAAAATCCAAGGTCACCGCCGTACGCGTGGCGTCCGCCGATGTAGCAGTGGCCCTGAAATCGGTCTCTTCACGCAGTGGTAGCGGAACTCCATCCAGTCGTAGTGTTCGTGGAACTTCTGCTGTGCCTCCAGTCGGTTCTGATCAACCAGTGGACGACAGTGGTTCCACTTCTTCGCCCGAGCAGATTGACCAATTTCCTAGTACTAAAGTGGAACCAGGTTCTATGTCCACCAGAACCAAATCGCAGACTAGTAACTGCTCACGTTATACCAAGGCGTCCGCTATATCTTCTGCCTCACGATCGCCGAAGGAGGAGAACGGCTCCGCTAAATCGGAGTCCTTGGCGTCAAAGGTTAGCCTTACTAAATCCACCGTTGCAAAGCCTGCCTCACCAGTCTCTGGTTTATCTGTGACGCAGCCCACTAATGTTAGTCCGCCAGATGTGCCGGTCCTAGATGTACGCCGGTCTAACAAGTATAACATAAGTGGTTCGCAAGTGGTGGAGGGAAAAATTGACACAAAGTATCCTTCCCGGGTATCAGGGGCTACTAGCCCTAGAACCCCAGCAGCCCCTGCTACGAAGCATGGTAACTCTGTCGGTCCATCGGAACCCTCTGATCCAAAGAGTCCGTCCAGCCCAAGCGGAAGTGTCGGGAGCAGTTCCCGTTCGTCACATTCAAACCGAGGCACGTCTGGCAAAAAGTTTGATGTTGGCTCGTCTGGCGAACCTCGCAAATCGGCCGTGCCACCACCTTCCGAGCGAGCCAACAGTAAAGATACCTCTCCCTCGGTTGAAGGAACGAATAAGTCGGTGCCGTCACCTGTGAGCCCAGGTCACTCGGAAAATATCATTCCGGTACGGATAGTGGAGGAAGTGGCTTCACCTACACCCCCCAAGGTCCGCACGCGATCTCCTTCTCTAGATTCCCAACTCCACACCGACTCGATGCCTAGCTTGAGTAACAATTCGGGATCAACCAGTCCGTCGGAAGCCTCGTCATCGGTACAGACTCCTTCCCCATCATTGCATGAGGCCTCGTTTGTGAGCAGTGTGGATCACCACATACAGATTCCTATTTCCCAAAGGGCCAGTTTCATAGAGGAAATACCAGTAATGAATACTCCAGACGACGGGGTTCCGCCCTATCTCCAGCAGCACAGTTTTAACCACTGTTCTCTAAGCCACACGTCCTTTTCTGCATCATTCCACGTTTATCCCTCGTTTACCGGGGCTCCTCCTGGCGGAGTAAGCGGTGGTACCACCCCGCTGAAACCTAAGAGTGGTGACTTTAGCAGTGGCTTTCCAAAATCCCCCTGCGCCTTTCCGTTCGGAGCTGTCTCTCCTTCGGGAGGTATGTCCCCCAGTAGACCGCCCGAGATGTCTGAACATACTAGTTCGTCGTTCACTGGTTTTCCCAACCTAAGCCAGTCGGTGTCATTCGAGGTAAACCCTGCTGACCAACCCAGCTTTCATCACGATGACCGCCAGGGCGGACGGAATTGGTTTCCGTCGTATACTAGCTATCTACCACCCACTGAGCATTCCAATTCGGCTAGGGTTTCCACCATAAAGGTCCCAGTGAAACATTGTTATTCTCACCGATCAGGGGATTCGGCTAATAAACTCACCACAGATGCCATTAGCGAAGAGTATGACACGATTACTCGTCGTCTTATGGCTCGGGGTTTCCCTAATTACCACCTCGTGTACAGTATTGTCCAACAGTGCGGCGGTGACATTACCGTGGCCGAACTGCGTTTAACGCATGCGCAATCGTTTTAATTACCGACTTGACTCTGCCACCTTTTGCATACACCACAAATTGCTGGTAGGTGTGCCTTATGATTTTCATCAAAAAATAACGTGGTTTGAATAAATAAAATTTCCATATGCTCTGGTTCTTCTGGAGAGTACCTTTGATTCTTGGGAACGGAGTAATAATAATGTTCTAATATAAATGACCCGTGGCCAAAAACGCCGTGGCTTTGATGCAGGAGAGTCTTTCCAAAGACATACCAGTTTGTACATGGACATGCCGCTTTTCCATTAGAGTTCTAAAGTAGCGAATTTCCTCACTAAAAAAGGGGTGGCAAACTTCAATTTTACTTATTATCCCGTCGTAATGATGCTGAAGGCCATTAAAATTCCGCAGATGTTCCCCTGTGTCGATGCTCGAAAACCCGAATGGGTACTTGGAATACCACAGTTTCAGCTCCACCAAATCGCATTTTCGGCTTCACAACTGACCACTTCAATATGGGCACCAGCCTGACAGCTTACCTGAAAATAGTTCAGTGATTCGTTTAAAATTGCGCGACACAATCCTTACTCTGTGTTAATCTCCATGTTTTCCGTCTCCGTCAGTAATTTACTTCACGTGATTTCATTCGCTACTCAAGCCCTCAGTCTGGTATATTATATCTCGTTCACTCTCCCACTGTTCTCTCTCTCTCACTCCTTTCTTCACTCTGGTGAAAAATGGGTGATTTTTTTCCACTATATAGAGATTTGGAGCAAAAAATGTACCAACCTCAACATAACCAATAGGATTTTGTGAGAGATCCATTCAACTTCGGCAGATTTTTCTCTATAGAGTTGAAAAAATATCACCCAAATGGTTTATTGTTTATCTATGTTTAAGTGTCTAATAACACTCCCCCAGTTTATCACAATTAGTTTATAGTTTAGTTTATTAAAGGCTATCTTTACTCACAAAGAATAACACTCTGGCATGAAGCTAGGGCTAGTAAGGGAGTGAGGGGGCAGGGCATGTAATGTCACCACGGAAGCCTGGTTAAACTTGCTGGGAAAGGGGGGAGAAAGTCTTTCCAATAAGAAAAGTGTGTCGCTTTTCACAAAGAGTAACGCCCGTTTAAACCAATAGATAGTATACGTCTGTGGAATCATGTGTAGTGATTAAACTACAGGGAGTAGATTTTTCCTCTCTTGACCCTAGGGCAGTACCATAATTCTTCCATCCTCTTAGCTGAAGTGGGGACGTATATGGACCATGCGTTACTGAGCTATCGTACCACCCTCGTGGTTTCCAAAAAAGATTTATGTGAACTCCGTGTACACCCAGTTCCCCCTCCCCCCTCCACCAGTGGTCTAGTATCCCACCATTTGCCCATTGGATGGTTGACTAGGTATGAGCAACTAGCGGCATCAATAAACTAAGGATACTGTTAATATTTCGTTGTTCTCTGTCTCTGGTTACATCTTATTCTCACGTGATTCATCCTCTCTTATCTATGAGGTATATAATTAGCTATCACTGATAGCAGAGTACTTCACTCTTGAAGGTATTGCTTACTTTATTGTTTATCCATCATTTATTAAAGGCTACTGTTTATCCAATCCTTAACAGATACACATAAAGACCAGCACATTCCCCTATTCATTTTCTCTCCGGTACTTTCTTCCCATCCTTTCTTTCGTTGGGTAGCGGTCTATAAATATCATCAGTGGCCAATGCCCTTAAAATATTGGCAAGGTTTACTAGTTAGTAGTAATAGCAAGTAGTTTATTTTTCGTTTTCCAGATTTGTTTTAGGATTATCGAGAACCAAGTATTTCTGGGTGGTGTTATAACCTACCTTTCGCTTATCACTTTTTAGGCCGGTTTAATATCTGTAGCATTTCGGGTCTTAGAGAAAATGTTGAGGATTGGATAAACAATAGCCTTTAATAAGCGATGGATAAAAAATCTGGGTGATTTTTTTCAACTCTATAGAGATTTAGAGCAAAAAATATACCAACTACAACATAATCAATAGGATTTTGTGAGAGGCCCATTCAACTTCGGCGGATTTTTCATTATATAGTCGAAAAAAACTACCCATATAGTGGATAAACAATATAGGTTATGCACAAGGCATGTAAACAGTGTGTAAACGAAGTGCAAACCAGGATAAACAATAATGTAAGCAGTACCTTCAGAAGAGAAGAGAGTGTGCCATCAATGCTAGCCCAGTCGGTGGATTATATACCTCATAGATATGAGAAGATAAGTCACATGAGATATAACGTAACCAGAGATGGAAAACAGCAAAATATTAACACTATTAATATTAAATATCTTTGGTCCAGTGGGGACATCATCTCCTGCCCATCTACTCGGTTTCCGGGCCAATGTATATTCCTTTGCCTTCTTTCACCACCATCCCTTCTTAACACAATATCGTTTCTCAACACTATACCAGTGTTCTTGAACATGGGAGCGATTCGCTGCTATCTCATTGGGCTGCTACTCAATGCCGCCCACAGCCAGTGTGCGAGGGCCGAATTGGGATAAATGAGTCGGACCCTTAATGCGACAGGTGCCTACAACTCCGAGTTTGCCTTGGTGGAGGATTACGACTATTGCGTTCCCCAATTTCCAGTAAAAATGGACTATGAACCCTTGGTAAGGCTATGACAGCTGCTATCATTAAAGCAACGGCAATCCCATACTATTCACCACCGACAATTCGCATTTTCTTGGCACTCATCATTGATACACCTGTACTCTACCCATATAACTCGAATACACCACCGACAATTTGTCACAATCAGCCCAATGGCAAACTCCGACACGTCCAAATGATTATTCGCCACGGGGAACGCGTTACAAAAAGATCTTTCCCCGGTATGCGGAACCATTGGGAATGTACTCCCCAATATGATTACTGTTATCTCCCAGGTGGTACCAAAGTACCAGCAGGGACGAACATCCACGAGAACATTATGATGGGTCGACCGTTGGAAGATTCCATTGTAGCGCGACAGGCGGTGTTTTCACCCGCTGATTCTCACTATCCAGGGTTTATGTCGGGCACCTGCGAAACTGGTCAGCTTACCGAACGTGGCATGGTCCAAGCACGGCTGTTGGGTAAGCAGCTACGTGAAATTTATTTGGATAAGCTAGGGTTTCTACTCAATAATCTTTTAAAACTTTCGCCAGACCTACCGCATTTTACAGGGCGCACTACCCCCGATTACCTTGGCTCTAACTAACCCATCAACGTGCGCACAATGACTTTGTCGCGTATGCGCATGACCGCACAAGGTGTGGTATCAGGCTTGTGCCCCCACGCTCACCATGAAGAAAATACTCCGATTAATTTGGTGGTATATCTCACCGCAGGCGATGTATTCTAGCGAGAGGTTGCGGATTGCCCGCGACGTCACCAGCTTGGTAGACGAATTATGGACACGAATCCTTGGAAAGAACATGCGCGGCATCTCAGACCTTCGGAAGAAAAAATGTGAACGTATCTCAAGAGCTACAAGAGTGATTTCTCTGGGATTTTAGACGGAAAAATCGCCAATAGCAAAGGAAAAGCGAAGGATATCATGGGCATACTCAAGAGGGTACTGACATCACGAACATGCCTGAAAGGTGCGGCGTGGTGCACCAATACCGACGAACAAAAAAATATCTGGACCAGTTTATTCTGGAATCCAACTGGTGACGAGTGTGCAAGAGAAGGGATAGTCCATTCAGTGAGGAATACACACGTCTGTCCATTGGGTGGTTTATCAAAGAGTTGATTGGGCAATTACAGGGACCAGGCACCTTACCTCGAGGAACCAAAGCAGAATCAACTGGTGATAATAACACTCCTCCCAAGTTCGAGCTCTACTCCGCTAACGATAATTCCCTCGTATCCCTTTTATCGGCACTAGGGCAACAAGACCTGGCGTGGGTACAGTACACTTTGCAATTAATTTTCGAGTACTGGGATATATCCAATGGTGCTGTTGTTCGTGCCCTCTACAATGGTCGACCCGTAGTATCGATCAAGGCCGATTTTTCCTCACTACCGTTGGAAGACTTCCAAAAATTGTTAGAGTCGTACATTCGCCATGACTTTGGCGCTTGCCAAGTGGTACCAGAAAACAGCGGTGGTTGGACATGGAGATCCTCTACCAAAAATTTATACATTTGTTCTATACTGGTAATACTGTGGTGTAGTTATACTTTTACTGTCTAGTCTACCTGAATAAGGATCTTTTGTTGTCGTACTTTTGTAACAGGGATATGGTGGTTGTTTGGGCCTAACATCGTGTATTCCACGGGTGGGACTTTCAAAGTATGCTGTTTTTTGAATGGTTGGCTGTCACCCTCAGTTTTTTTTATCACTATATTTTTTGGCCTATCAGTATATTTTAGGGAGGCACAAGGTACAAAGGCAGGTTTGTCGCTTATCATTGTTCTTTCCTTCGGCTTTATTCATTGAACTGATGCCCCGAATAAAGTTATTTATAGCTTTTCTACTCTTTTTCAATAACTCCTAGCAATTAGTGCAAATTTAGCATAGTCGACGTCATGTTCGAATCCCAGTATACTTTTATGGCGATCGCAGTGACGGCGGTTATGGGTCTAACCGGCTGGTATTTATACCGGGACCACGCCAAACACCGGTGCACACGTGTTCTCCGGGCCCGTGTCCAAGCACTCGGCAAACGCCTTCAGGATGTGCGACAGCAGGCGGACCATATCGTTGAAAAGGAGCTCGGTCCCATCCTACCGTGGTTTACAGCCACCAGTGAAATGTCGTCAGCCGAGTCACTCCACCAGAATCGTAAAAAAGTGGAAAACACGCTTAGTTATGTGTCAGAATTGTTGTTGCGAACGCTGGAAGACATGGACGGGATTCCCCTGCGGAGCGTGTTGGATCCTATAGACCCGTTGCACTCCACTGGTGGTGCACCCGCTATGTACCAACCACTCCCGGTACAGGACGACGCGTTGCAGCGACTCAAGGAAAAACGTCGTGCATTAGCCCGTCATATTAACAAACAGTTGGCCAAGGTGGACGAGTACCATCGCCAATTTCGATCTCTGGTGCCACCAGAGTCATGATTTTAGACTTGTAAATGCTTTGTAATAAGCAATTTAAACCACCTGCCTACCTCGTCCATTAAAGCTTAGATTGTGTAATTTTCGTACCTCATAACTACTCTAGAGCAACGTGCAGGGACAGTAGGACTGACATTTCAAAATTTTGCTCACTTTATTTCTCTATAACATGTTCGATGGTGATTATGCCCACACCTATTACCTATTCTCTACTGGGAGGTTATCATAATAGGTGGGTGGTGGAATGAGGTTATTATTTGCTATATTTCGTGAGTAGACAAATCAAACAATTACTATTCGAACACCATTTAAAGGCATCTCCTGTATGAGCTTTCCATACCATTGAAGTATCTTAAACCACATTTGATAGCACCTGGTAATTTTACACTGTTGGGTAGGAGGCTCCTTGTGCACAATTTAACATAGGAGTACATTTCCTAACTAACGCCAACGTATTTCCTATGTGGTATTAGGAAAGGTGATGACCAAGTAGATGCTTGTTAAATAATAGAATGCTAAGGGTGGGGGGACTGTAGGACGCCATCCATTCATTCATGAGTAGACTTGGTTTTATAACACTCTTCGTCATGGATTTTTACCATCATGATTTAGTCTTGTTGGACAATGGATGTCAAGAAATATGATTCACTGTTCATCTACATGATATATTGAAATTTGGAAAATATATTATGTGTCGAGAAAATTTCCGAAATCAGGGGTAAATAAGTATTATTTTTTTCTTCCCCCTTTTTGCACTGTTACACCTTGTTAATAAGAACTTACACATCTTGGTTTTACCTTTCTATCTTTTGTTTTCGTTGAGTTATCCTAATTTAAATGTCCTTTACCATTTGCCCAAGTCACAACGCCCCATGCCCACCATTACCCCAGTCATAATGCGGTCGCACATTTGGATATTTTTTGAACTCGGCCAAAACCCAATTGAAATCCACCAAACTTTACAACGTGTTTATGCAAGAGGTTGTCCTTCGTATGCCATGGTGTGCCATTGGTATAACAACTTTAAGACTGGTCATTTGTCATTCGAAGATGAGCACCACACAGGACATCATTCCAATAAGACCTATGAATATAATAGTGACACCATCAAAGGGCTAGTTAATAAAGACCCCTTTGTGACCCTGAATGTGTTTGCGTGGGAAGTGAAGACCTCTGTGTATGATGTTTGGAATGTCCTCCACCACCAGCTGCATTACTATTCATACCTTAGTACTTGGGTTCCCTATTCCCTAACACCGGAGTTGCAGAGTGACCATAAAACCTTTTGCCTCGATTTCCTCGACCGTTTTCGGAAACCAACCAACTCTCCTGTGCACAATATTGTGACGTGTGATGAAACCTGGGTTCCCCATAATATCCCCCAGGCTGGCACTGGTCGAAAGGTATGGGTGCCAGAACACCAAGGTCAGTGTGACCCCATCCCTGCTCAGCCACAATGGATCTCAAAGCCACAAATTTTAAATGTGTGATTTTTTTTCAACTATATAGAGATTTGGAGCAAAAATGTACCAACTAAAATTTAACCAGTAAGGTTTAGTGAGAGCCCTAAATGCTGGCGGATTTTTCACTGTACAGTTGAAAAAAAGTACCCATATACTATTTTCACCGTACTGCTATTGTTTTTGCAAAGGTTAACTGGTTTAGCATCATGAATGAAAGACGATAATTTTAGTGGTAGATAGATATGGTAGGGATTGGAGAGGGGAGGATATAAATACAGCTTGATGATAATAATACATGACCTCGGGGGAGATGACGAAGTGTAGCCACCAGCACCGTTCGGGAATGAAATTCTTAAAGCTTGTACGGTTCGAGGATAAATTACATATAGGGGATGAGGTGGGATAATACATAGAGATATGGTTGATGGGCAGCTTTTGATGTATGAAAGAGTGCAAAATGATGTTGTTAAAAGAGCAGCCCCAGAAGAAGGACGCAGTCAATTGCTATATGGAGTGAACCTCGGGGTAGCCAACCCCATCACTTGCTATTACGAAATGCCAGCCTTGTCGATACCCAGATAGAGCCACTAGGGGTTAATTAAACGACTCAAGCTACCGGGGCTTTGGTGCTGGCTTGCCGCAAAGTCTTCAGGCAACGGCGACAAGGTGGATGGTGGCGGAAACCGTACGTTTTGTTCCACTAGATTTAGATGTCCCAGGGCTACAGTCGAGGGTGCCCCTTGGGCCACTAAGCTCCCACCGTTTGACATCCCCACCTTGTCTTTGACAGTTTCATCAGTAACCACAGTGGACGACAACGGCGGTTTAGAAGCATCCGATACCGAATTTCCGTGCATTATGCGTCCAATCTTACTCGATACTTTTTGTAAATGACGACGGTATCCTTGAGGCCGCTCTTCAACAGGGGTGCTGTTTAACCTCAAACCGTTGTGGACTGGGTTTGAAAGATGTGGCTCGGAAGCAAACGCCTTGTGGGCAATGGGGGACGCAGGGTAAGATCCCCAAGCGGAGGGTGGCGGAGGGAAACGGGGGAGGTTCTCAGATCCTCGCGGGAGGACAGGATCAGTGGACACCACATACACATGTGGATCCCCTGCCGAGGTGTGGGCAACAGAAGGGTAACCGTTTGGAGTACCTGATACCAGGGATGACGTCGATGACGAACCGGACAGATAGGTAACACCTGTGCCAGGTTTGGGAAAACTTGATGAAAAGGACGGTAGAGTGGCTGAGGGCGGCGGAATCGGACCTGGCGACCGCGAATCCACGGAAGACTGATGGAAACCATGATACACAGGGGGACCCCCCGTGGGGATGGTGGCTAACGAGAGTCGTCGGTGCACCGACCTCGGATGGAGCCCAGTATGACGTGAAGACGGTGGGGCACCACCCTGCATTGATGGTGGCGGGGCGTGGGCTGTGTAATGTGGGTCAACTACCATGGTGGGACTGCCAGGGTGCAAGTACGGACTGACCATTCCTTCCACAGGTGGCATCACAACGTATGGCGATGAATGGTGATGAGGATGGTGGTGCTGTTGATTCGAAAAATCCCCGCTAGCCTCCGATGGGGTCATATCCTGAAGGGCAGCATTGGCCTTGGCATTTTCAAGCGCTGCTAAAACGGTGGCCCGGGCACCTTCCACGTCCACTAGTACAGCGAGTTTTCCCGTTTTCAATTCCTCGGGGGTAAGTGGGTTCAAGAACTTGAGGGTCTTGTTCCAACGTTGTCGGCATTGGTGGTAGGTGCGACCGGGAACTTCTCGAGCAATCGAGTCCCAGTTCTTTTCTCGATATTTACAGGTGGCAACACGTAGCAGAATATCTTCGGCGGAAGACCATTTGGCATACACCGACCGGCGCCGTTTGGTAGGGTGGTAAGGGATCCCGAACCGAGAGGTGGTAATATAGGGAGCCATACGGGACGCGGTTACCTGACGGTAATAGCGACTGCTGGTGTGCGACAGCTCCGTCTGTAAAGTACTACTACTATCAGGCGCAGTAGTTAAGGGAGTTGCCCCCAATTGTGACCCTCTGGATACCACCGCTGATTCACCTATAGAAACAGAGGTGGTGGCGCAAGAAGTGACAGGGATGCTCTCCTTATATTGCGTCGAAGGAAAGAACGCAGACGTTGTCCTACTGCCTTGAGCTACTTTTGTCACCACATCCGACGGATGTACTGAGGGAAGTTGATGCCGCTGATCTCGAATGGGACCTTCTTCGACTTGGGTATCCGTGGCCTTCGCCCCTGATAAACTGGGCTGTGCAACATGATCCCCCTGGGCAGTATCCAGAGTTGAGACATCCTTTTGTCCGCCCGATGCTGAGGTCGGTGCCTGATAGCCAGTAAGATGAAGAGATGTAGGTCGCTTTCTTAATCCAAAAAGTGACCGGAAACTGCTTCCGGTACCTTGGCTGCCCTCTTCCTCACCGCCCGCTTCCACAGATCCGGTCTCACCAGTAGTATCCGTAGCGTGACGGGACGCCGTCAATCTTTTGATGGGAGAGTATAATTTTTCTTCAAGCCGCCGCCGCACGGGACTATCTCCGCCCGATTCTTGACCACGGCGGGATATTCGTCCCATCAACTCACGCCAACCCCCCTCCTTGGTACTAGGGGAACCAGGCGTCGGCCGAGTACGAGGCCGGACGGGAACCAGGGGTGGTAATAGCCCTGTATGAGGAATGTCAGAGTCCGTGTCTGGTTGTGAAGATGATCCGTTGGACGACTGGGCTGTGGCTTGTGTATTAATATCCAACCGCTCCATGGGAGCTTCCAAGGCAGTGCGGCTACCTGAACCACACATGGGCGTCATAAGCGGTGATACGTTTACCTCCGATGCAGAATTCAGGATATCCTCTACCAAATAGGGCGGGCGCGGTGGATAGGTGACACTGTTGTTCTTACCATAAATAGATTGTTCGGGATAAGCACGAGTCACCCTTGGTCCACGATCGTCCTCTGGATTATGGCCTCTGGGAAGTGAAGGAATACGGATAGTCAGCTTGGCGGAAGACCGTGGTTTGGAGTGGATACGACCACGTTTCACCTGTTGTTTGGGAACCGAGTGTTTTCGCTTGTTCATCAGCCCATTACCCTTGGATGAACGTGGTTTGGTGTAGCCCACGTTGCCAGAATTAGACAATGGCTTACGTTTGAATTTGGAAAAGGAAATTGGACGATGAGCGCGATTTTTGCCTTGACTGGTGGGCAGCCCATTCGAGTGAGCAGTGTGAGAGTCCAAGAAGGCCCGCGAATCAGAATTCACATTACTGTCGTCATCACCTTCGTCTGATTTCCTGTGCCCCTCAGCGGTAGTACCCTGGTCATCATGGTGAAACAAGGGAAAGTAGGATCTACCTTGTTCACCCTCCGAAGTGGTCACGGCGAGATCCATATCGCTTCCCGTATCCGTGGTAATCCTCGTCCTGGTGGTGACGTCGCGCAGGGACGACGCCAAATGGAAAGAGTCTCGATGGCGACCAAGCGCGTCCTGTCGAACAGGTTCGTCAGGTGGCGAAGAAAGCCCTGAAGAGACTTCCGGGGAATAATCCTTGGACATTGTCGGAAGATGACCCGAGTAGGTCTTACTACGAACTAGGGGAAATGGCTTACTCGGAGTGTCATCGGAAAGAGGGGGTGAAGAGGTTTTGAGGGATTCCCGACGACACCGCTCGAATAAGTCAAGTAAGGACTGACTTGATTTGCAAGAGGCCAGTGATTGGTGTGCAGGAGAACCACTGTGACTGCGTTGCCTAATGTCATCGGTAGAAAACACCAAAGTTGACGGATGGGAATCCCGATGAAGTCCCTTTGAAATCACCGGCGCTCTATCTTCCATGGGTGAGCGTGGAATGCTTCCAAGGCAGGCGATGGTTTTTTTCTTAAGGGGGACACTAGATGACTGGGTAACACTTTTCATACCTTTTCCCTGTTTCTGGGTAATTACCAATGCCTGATCAGCCAGTAAGGAGAGACCGCTGGACGATTTCCGGGCGTGTTCGATTCCTGAATCACAATAGACGTTCGCAATAGGTGTATCCGACTCGGACTGGTAGACAGCAGGACTAAACAGGCCCCATTGAGGAGAGGAAGCGACTTGCGAATCTGAATGAAAGCGGTAACGACGAGGCAGAGATGATTCATCGGCTGACAAGATATCCCGGAGTAGGTGAACAGCCCCGTCGAGGTAAGTGCGTAGTGCGGTTGGGGATAAGGTAACAATATCGGCAGGATCCAACGACAGCAACTGCTCTACAGTGACCTTAGGGGAAATGGTGTTGGTGGAATCTTCCTCATGCGACGTGATAGCTCCAATGTCATGAATCTTTGACTCAGGTCTAAAGGTCCCCACTTCTCGCCGAGAAGGTAGACGGTCAATTGTCACTTGCCATCTGACATGGGGACCCCATTCGATTACATGGCGCCGAATTACGCCAAAAATGTGTTTGAGATGTCGCAAAGAATCTGCGTGGGTTTGGGGGGATGGTGAATGAACGGACCCATTCTGGGAGCACTGCATCCGGCCAGCAACGGGATTCGACGGCGGCGAAGCACGCGTGAGGGATGAGGAACGCGGACGAGGCAGAGGGGTTTCCAAGACCGTCAAGTGGGACGAAACACCATTGGTTGTATCGGACACCTTTTCCGTCGAGTCCGGTGTGAGCATTGTAACGCCCAGTGTCGGTCCAAATTTACGTGACCGAGTTGGTTCAACGGCCATTTTTCTCTGCGGCGTGCGCGTGGACAAAGTATCAACGGAAGAGAACAACAAGATTTCTTGGCGTTCCGTTGAATTCGATACCGCAGTCGAAACGAACGATTCATTTGGTGGCGGGGGCATAGCGTTGGCGCTATTCTGCGTGGTTCCAGAGTCACCACTACCGGAATCTTTTGTATCTGATTGAGGTATACCGGTTAGCACAAGATGGTGAATTATTATCGTATACCAACATGAAACAACACAAATATTAGCTAAATATCTTCCAAAATCACAGGCGGATTTCGATATCCATATACGGTGAAGGTCCCTCTCTATCGTACTTAGCCTCCCTATTTGGAAATAACTGTGAAATGGTATATATCTGAGCAGAAAAATAACCAAGACAGGTATGTCCTCATACCTCACTCCCACCTTACAGTAACTATCCAGGTTGTCCTAGCAGGCAAGTAACCCGAGTACGGCGAATAGAATACATACCTTTTGTGTCGCGAGAAGTGACCATAATATGGTGGAAGGAAACGAAAAAGTAACCAAGCAAAGAGTGGCCGGGTAATAGGGACACTAGACCTGGTAAATGAGTTAATTCTCAAAAACTACTGAAGCGAAGCTATTGTCAAGGGGAATATCCGGGCAATACAGCTGGAACCAAAAAGGTAAAAGGTCAACGGGGGAAGCGAGAGAAACGGCCAAAGTGGAAAATAGCGAGTTAGACAAAAGATGTCGCAAGTGAGTTTGGAGGCGAAAGTGGGTGGATAGCACCGGCACAAAACAGGCAATATTTTTGACGAAATAATAAAAAAGAAAAACAAGCGAGGAAAAGGGGCGAGAAATATACAGAGATATACAACGGGAATAAAATGAACCCCAATAACCAAAGGCCTGACGCACAAAAAAAGGGAAAACAATAACGAAACAGCCCAAGAATGTCCAAAGAGGAAAGTGAGCTGCAGGGTGAGTTATAACGGAGGTCAAGTGTTTACAATGCAGTATGAAGAACGAAGTCAGCACCATTGGCACACCATGTGGATGAACACACTGTCGGTATTACTCTATTTGCTGTTCAGCACGGGTGTAAAAAGTGAAACGCTCCGCCTAGTGCTGTGAGGGTGTTCAAGAACTATTGGTTAATGTGCCGGGAAATAATAGTCAAGTCACGGGAATACTGCCACAGGGAAAGCGTTGTAAAAAACAAACATTTAATAAGCACAGGCCCGAACTGGTACTTTCTAGGGTAGTGAGGTAAATAACCGACGTAACTGAGAGATACGTTTCGTTATTCCGCTGCGTATACAAATACAGCTGAAGGTTATAAACAGGGAAGGGAAAGTATAGTGACAATAATAACAACTCAAAATTAAAAAAATCGCACAGCTGTAATAAAACGAGCGCCGAGCCAAGGCTCGGAGGGATTCATTCCATAAATACTCGGCCGGAAGCCATAACAATGCACCATGGAAGGTATGGGTGAAGGTAGGTCACGCGTGCCAACAAACCCTCTCCCCCACAGCCCAAAATCACCACTATTTTCGCTGGCCATACCAATACCTGGTTATGGTGGCGGCGTCTGCCCATGTGAAGTGGTTTATGTTTTTGTCTTGTGCTCTCTCCAAATCCCCGCGTTAAGTGAATACAATTTACTCTACGCTTAAATAAAAACAATGTTGATATTCCGTACAGATGGTGGATCCCCGAAATACGCTGATAACATTTACGATACACTAGTTACACCCTCAACTGTGCAATCGACCAGGATACTGACCGGTGTGTTCGATAATTATTTTTTAATTAATTCAACAATCACTCTTGAAACCATCCAAACTCCCTTCCAATCCCACTGTGACATTGCTTGCAGGATCTGTGCATCAGACCACAGGCCACCAGGGCTTGTTGGGGATAAGACACTTTGCTAATGAAATGTAGTACTGACAAATTCACTGGGTTATGCACAACAACGCTCTGTCCTTTCGGGAACATATCAACGGATGTTGGTTGGTGGGTATCCCCAACTCGGAAGACCCCCATCGTGGGAAGTGTTGGTGGGAGTTGGCATCAGTGACACTCATTGTCCTTGGCGATCATCCGCTGGAATCTTCATTTTTTCCCTAGCTCGATACACGTTGAAAATGGTGAGAAAATGCCAACTGACGCTGGTATCCTTACTGCTATTCGCTTCACCAAGGGATTGAAGGGAGAGGGATATCACTTTTACGAATATTGCGCTATTCGTTACCAACCAACATAATCCTTTTGGCACCCAGTGGAGAATCGGAACGAATGGCCCTCGTCGAACGAAGAGAGCTTGGGACAACGCGTGGACAATAGTGGGTTTAGGAAGCCCAAATTCGTGGGAGTCGGGGGCTATCGATGACTCTCTCGGCTCCCATACTGACCACCTTCTCTCTCTTTTTTTACGTTCCCTTTCCCACCCTGGCTTCCGTTAACCTACTCTAACTGATGTGTAGCATCTCTCTTTGGGGTCAACCCATTTTCATATCCTCGGTGAGATGGAATAATGGCATCAGGACTACAGTCCAATATTTAATCAATATGTCCCAAAAAAATCATATATAACTAGCTGGCAAATGCCCATTTCCATGGTGCTTTGGGAACACTATCGGCTATGACGACGTCCTGAATCGTGGAGAAAGAGGGAAGATATACACTGGCAAAACGAAGCCAGTGTTAGGCGAAGGGGCTGGTGAAGATATCAACGTGACACGACTTCCATTCCCAATACTTCTCGTCTTCTCTTCCTTCCATCATTCTCTTTTTTTCATACTTATATTGGGGGTATTTTTTCCATTTAGCTACAGTCCTTATCAGCAGATGTAACCTCGTTATCTTATCATCTACGGATATCAGCCACGAGTTTCTGCACCTCCTCTCCCTCTTCATCCTCTTTACAATCCCGATATGAATTGTAAGATTTTATGTCAGACTTTTTCAACATATGGGTGATTTTTTTTCGACTATATAGAGATTTGGTGCGAAAAATGTACCAACTAAAATATAACCAATAGGATTTTGTGAGAGACCCATTCAAGTTTGACGGATTTATCCCTATATAGTCGAAAAAAAACTACCCATATTATACCTGCCTAGCGTCGTACTGGACAGCTATTGTCAAATGCTTGCAGCAAAGGAAAATATGTCTGGCCAATCCATTTGAGACAAGAAAAAAATATTGCCATAAAAAAACGGTACAAGGTTAGTTTAATATGTTTCAGGATATTTTCAATAAAAATGTAATGGATGCTGCTTGGGGAAGGAGAGAAATTATACACACACCTGACTGAGCAAGGGAAAAATGACAGCGTTACCAAACCCCACGAATAGCCAAGAGTGGCATGTAGCCCGTTATTTTTTTTTGGTGTTTGGCCCTAGGATTAACTCAGAATCCTTTACCTTACGTATTGTCAACAGCTGCTTTTATGTTTCAAAAATGTTGCGCTGATAGCATGGCCTATAGATAAGTGTGTGTGTGTGTGTAAGTTTTTTTTCGCGTTGGGGTTAAACACGATACACTTATCTGCAAGCCTACTAAAGCAAATGTTATAGTTTACTAGAAAATTTTCATTAGGCATTCGCTGTGATCCATCATATCAATGGGAGTGAGCACAAATAGTAATATTGACCTGGATCACAGCAGGGTTGATGGCGGTGTGTTGGAATCTTTTAATACACACATACAAAGACATATGAGACTGAGTAGATACTGCTTACTGGAGTCGTGATACATATTTAGCGTGCGAAATTTTAGAAAAAAATTGCGCAAACGTTTCTGGAAACGGGGAATTGTTGAATGGGCAATCTATCAAGGTTGCACTGACACCTGACTATCTCTCTTTGCTAACAAGAAACATTCACTTATTTTACAACATCACCTGTCAATCTCTACTGCCTATTGCATTACTAGCATGATTAGAAAATACCAAAGAGGTAAGACAACACATATTGACAGGCTCGTGGTTTCATTTGGTTAATGCATTGTGAAAAATAGTACGCCAATGCAGGAAAGTCGGCTTGGTGGAAGCAAGAATATTTTTTCTGAAGCCGCCTACTTTTATTCACTTTATAAAATAGATTTTACTTTGCAACTAGTAACCACAGCAATAGTGTTCCTATATTCCAGAGCAGGTGGAGAGGTAAACCTTGACAAAATATACGGTCCAATAGTTGCCATGTTCGAGTTTATTTACCCAAATAAGGTGGCTTGGTCGTTCATAATATTTCTACACCTTACATCTTCTGATCCCATTGCGACGCTGTTCAACCTTTCATTCGAAATAGACACCCAGTTTCACTTTCCCAACCAACTTAATTTATAGCTTTCCCGTGGTTTAGTCTGATAATTATTTACAAGGCTGGATGATCCTCTGATGAGTGAATCGTGTCTTTAACGGATCAGCAGCACCTGACTATTCCTCTGTATCATAATGCCACCACAGTGCGGGGGAGGTGAGTTTATTATTTTGGGACAGTAACCTTTTACTTACATTAATACGAAAACAATGGTTGATGAGGGTGAGAATTCATACCAACTCTACCCTCCCTGAGGCTAATGACAGATCCTGTATAGCAAAACCCTGATACCATTTCGCCAAGACTTGCCACAGTGGTGAGAATCCGCCATCGACATGTTCACCTCTAGAATTTGGTCAACTGTAAACCTGTCTAGTATGGCTGTATATTTATTGATATAATTAAGGTTGGGGGGATAAACCCATTGATTAAGGTGACGGATACATACACTTTAACTAAGGAAAACCAATAGTTAGTCGTAGCTTATCATATGTACCCTTCGTACGATACGGTCAGAAACACTAATATGGCCTACCCTCCTAGTGCCGGGCTAAGAGAGATATGAGACCAGTATAACTAAAAGTTAGGTTGTTCATCGCATCCTTTCAGTACTGGGCCAATACGTTGTGATTATTGTAGATTACCATTGTGTCCCTACTAGTCTGACATGTGTATTCTTATTGCGTTAGTTTCCACTTTTTTCGATAGTGGAAAGGATAAAGTTGAGCGCCAAACCACACTTCACGTTAGAAAATCGAACCATTCTACGCCAGGTCCATAGCCCAAAATCTCCAGTCATAAAATGTAGTAGAGGGTCCGGACGGAACACCATGTGTGGTCAATGGGGACGGCTACAGAGTTAACTCACAAGTCAACACAATCCTCCTAACCGTATTCTTGGGTAACAAGGCCTGGTATAAGGTGTTTAGTTAACTTTGTTCCAACTGGATGGCGGACTTGGTTTCATACAAGCGAAAATGAGAAAAAATGGCAAATGTGTCACCCAGTAAGTATAACAATCAATGGGTTCAGCCTTGGTATTACCCAAGTAAACCTAATGTGTTCCAGTTGGAACCATTTTTTAAACCGATAGGTAAAAAAACAGTATCATCTTTATAGCGACAAATTGTGACAGGGAATAGCGGCCGAAAAACCATTGGATCGGATTTCGGAGATGATATTCCCCGAAAATGTATTCAATGGTGAACCAACTCCATTCACCCACTCACCTTTCGGTGATACCTTCTTGTGATCCAGTTAACGTTTAGCGGTTGATAAAATAAGCCACATTTAGGGAGAAAAGCGGGGGGAAGAAGTCTGGTAGGCTTTGGTGGAATGGCTCTAGGTCATACGAATGGTCGCAGAAAATTGGTAGTGACTTGAGGCCTTGTGATTGGGTCACATAATAAAGGAAACCTCCCCCTCCCCACTTATTTCATTTGTGTCCCTGTTTCGAGTTTCTTGGGGCCAACGAAAAGCGGTGTAGCTGTAGTGCTGTAGAATTTGGGAAATATACATGGCTGCAGTACTGCAGGTGGTATTATTACTTTTTTTAAAAAAAAGAAAAGGAATGGCCCGAATTGCCAATTCTTATGAGTCAAGATCTGTTTGGTTCAAGCTATGCAAATGAAGTGTGGGGATGTCAATTGACACCAGTAACCCAGGCCACGTTCATTAACTTTATACTATCAGTGTGGCCACCAACTGCCAATCATGAAAGTTACTAAAATAAAACATAAAGGGGCCAGGCATGTAAATCTAAACATGACAGCTCTCACAAGGGCGGTATTCACTTTTAAAACTTTGTCCCTAACCCAACACTTGCCCACCCCACCTTGTGAACTGAATCACTGGGATACCAAAGGTTGGGAAGCGTGGGGATGATGAGAAACATGCTATTTCTAGGGTAATTTCGCTGGTGTCATACAGTCCTGGGAGAAGGAATGAAGGCTAGCAATTGTCGTCTTTCTTCAATATAGGATTCACATATGAACGTAATACCTAGATTCCCCCAACCCATGACTACCACTACATGATCCTTTCTGAAGAATGAGCTAAGGTGGCTGACCAGAATACCCTATACTCCTTGAACCCCTCCCCTCCTTTAAAAGTTTATGTACAAAGTGTCCTACTTTCACACTTTTCGGTTATCCTTGTATAACTGGCATTCCAGTGAGCGTTAATCCCTCACTTGCGAAAAAACGCTCCACGTTAAGAAAAAAAATGTACATTTTTCCAGGCCAAGCCTATTTGATCTTACGAAAACGATAAGTCTGGACTTCTTCGCTATCCACGCTATCTGGTTCTATGTTATACTTTATTCGGGTATGTTTTTCTTTTTCTATGTCGCACCATTCTATGAATGAGTCATTTTTCTTCACTAACGACAATACCAAAATTGGAAAATGAGGCTTACAAATGTACCAGCATACCCGGCACAAGGAGGAAATGGCGGTTATCTATCAAGGCCCAAGTATTGCTAGGATGGAGTGTGAGCTCATCTCTCCATTGTACACACAGCTTGGGTACGCTTAACTTTTTTGTCACCTGTTGGTGGGGGGGAATAGAGCCTCTGCTATCTTCCCACCCCAGCCGCCAATAGTAAAACATTGGGCAAATTGACGCTGTTGGTTGGACCACGCGTCAGTACCACACCCAACCAAGTGTCGACTAATTTCATGAGTGCTGTCACCTATTGGGGGAACCACCCTACTTAGTTTAGCCACTATCTACCCCATTCGTAGACAAAGATGAAGAGTGGTGGAGCAGAGGATAGCCGCGGGAAGTTTTTATATGCATCTCCCTTTATTTCGTATTTTTTTCTCATCCTCGATCATGGATCTGCCCGCCGGAGGGTTATAAATCCCACTCCATAGTGGTTTGTCAGGATCGAGTCCACCCCCAACTCGCCACGCCCGCCTTACGCCTACTTTCGCGTTGGGTTTCGCTTCCTTATTGTGTTCCACTGGTTTAACCTATAAATCATCTGCACATTGGCTCCCAAACGATTATTCGTTTTTCTTTTCGCTTTTCTACTGTTTTGATTGTTTCACTTCATTTTTTTCTTCACGCTCACTCGAATTAACTTTTGTTTTTCCTGTGAGTTTACTAGTTGTTTTTTAATTTTATGGTCGCTGGATATAATCCCTTTTCTGCGATTGGATAGGCTTTAAACTCGGTTCGTTAAGTATAGTGTGATCCGATATTTGTGGAATCTACGCTTAACCTTGTCCAACCTTTGAATTATTCGGGTTGGTCTACTGTGGACCTCTTTAATAACTCGGATATATTAAGTTGGACCAGGCATTCGTACAAGGTAGAGAAGGGTGTGAATACTTTGATTTATTCGCTGTTTTCCTGCTGATATCCGTAAGTATTTTGCGGTCATCTTTGGGTTTTTTTTTAAAAAAAGGAATATCAATCCGGAGGACTTCTTCCTGGGAGCACTCCGCTGCTTTGTTTACCCACATTTCAGTGTCCCCCGGACTGTGAGTTTATTTTCGGGTCAAGTTAAAGGCGAAATTCCATTTCGCTATTATATTTGTCCTTGGTATAGCTTATTCGGTAAGTATTGTAAGAGTCAGCTACAGGCAGGTTTTACCACTTTATACATAAATAGACGTTTATAAGTGCATGGTTTTTCTTGGGGTTTTGATCAAGGGTTAGGAGATGACTATATAGTAGTTTTTCTTTGGAGCATCGTGTATTGTTGGTTATCCGTACCCGCCTTGGTTACTTTACTTCTCCAACTATTACCTCAAAGACTTTGATCCCAACATTTCAAAGCAACGAAACGCGTAATTGTGGCCCGTCTGACATCTTTGGAGGCGAAAGGGAATGAAAGGGTACGTCTAACCCCCTGGGCTATCCTTATCCGGGTGATCCAATTGCAGGGCCACGTAAGATCTCACGTTACATTCAAATACGCGTTGAAGCGTGGGTGATAAAATTCTCATTCCGAAAAAGGGTGGGCTACTGGGCTGTTGGATGAAGTCGTCTGATCTGGTCACGGTGGGTGATCTTTAGGAGTGGAGGGGGGGACACCATGTCTTGCGCAAGGATGGATTATACCCGTATTGTCCGGTCGTGATTTCGAGCTGTCCTTTTGAGGGTGATTAGGAATGTGTAATCTTTGGAACCAGAAAGAAGGGATATAGAGGGAGGGATGATCTACTCAGTCTTCGAGGATAGGATGATATACATTCAGTCTCCATTTTTTCGCATGATGATTTCTAGGGACTAAGCCTAGTCTATTTGATATTGGTTTGGTATGTATGATTGCGGACTGTTTCCATGTCTCTACCGGCACTACTTGTCGGCGTAATGTATTGGTAGTCTACTTGTAAGTAGATTTTCACCAACATATTCCCGTGAAAGCCCACACTCGGATAAAGTACAGGTAACGATTATGTTTTTTTTTTCATAGCCGGACACAACATAGTATTTCCATCTTTGTTAATACTGGATAGTCCTCAGCACACCCTTTCCTGTTTCGTGTGTTGACTGTGGTTGATGTAGACAGTGGTAACTGGGTGGGATGGAGGGATGTGTCTTCAGTGTCATTCACATGTTTTTATTAAGTAAGCTGTTTTAGCACCAGGGAATGTCAACGAATGAGTGTACGTGTGTACGTGTATGTAGCGCTTGTTGTTTTTGGTTATTTGTTGCTGATGCTTCAAGTGGTTCTAGTAAAAGGCCGCTGGGAAAGGGATGACTCTCCAATAAGGCTTGTCGCTTTACACGTCAAAGACGTTTCTATTTTATATTTTTTGCCCTTCTTTGAGGTGTTGTGTGGTCCCAGAGGATTCTTCCCAGGGCGCTTGGGAATTATTTGTTCAAGCAACGGTGGCCGAGTTCAAACTGCTTTGTTTGGGATTGATGACACAATAATTTTACTGGGGTTTCTAATTGCCATATTAGGGGTTTCCTACTACAAGCTAGAAACCCTGTCCTAGGTGCGCTAGAGGTCGTGTTTTTTTATCACCGGGTTAGCATTAAAGGGGCAGCTTGGCCATTGCCTTGCATACTTATACCATTTGTTTATTCAGTATACTGTCTCTTGATGCACCCATGATTTCCCTCCCTCTCTACACCTTTCCCCTACATTACTATCTACTGTACATACTGCCAATTTCCCATTATTCTATTTAATGGTAGTAGAATGGAGCCAATTCCGTGAACATTTTATTTTATAGTAGTGTTTTTAGTGAAATTCTTTCAGAGCCTTTTTTTACACTATCTTTTCTTGGCTGCTCGAATATTATTTTATCGGACTGATAGCAACTAGTATATCGACATACACACGTATACTCTTACATAGTCACAAGCGTTGTATTACGTTGGGTAGGAGGAGAGCCTTCCAATTTTTTTTAACATTTCGACTGGTCGATAGGGAACAACGCATCAGAACCCGAGTTTTACTAACGAAAACTTTTGTTACAATCTGTTGGTTCGACTAATCGGGTCCTTGTTTCTCATTTTTATTTATTATTATTATCGGTATTTTATTGGTGCTGGATTACGCTACACTGGTTTGGGCTGATTACGCAACTGGTTCTATCCAACCGTTTCAACAAACTAACGCGTTTGTTTTATTGTTTCCATCGCCACGCGCTGTTCCTCCTCGTGCCCGAACAATATAGCTCTACCTCTCGTGTTATCATAACGCTGTATTCCTTTAGACCTACAGGAAACGAATAAAAAGGCGTTTCGCTCTTTTCGTTTCAACGGTAAACTCCGCATTGGTCGTTTTTAAACTGCTATAAAGGCTATATTATCCTTAGCGGCTTCCTCAGCAGGCCGTTTGTCGCATTGTTTGACCTTCCACTTTCTACTTGGAACTACTCTCGGTCGGTTCACAAGTGTTTAGTCCTTCGTTCAGCCGTATCAGCCTTCCTCTCGTTAGGAACGGAGCCACATTTCTTCGTTACTCTCACTGACCTCTAGTTTATCCGTGTGGCCTTTGCACGCTCCCTTTTGTGTAGGTAAGTAAAGGGAATATCGCTTGCGTTTAAACTATTGTCGTGCGTGCCTCTCTACAGCAAAGGAAAGGGACACTTCTTTGGTAAAGGCACTAAAATATCCCGGCCACCTTGCATAATGTAGCCTTGTATTATCCCTCTCTTTTCCTGAGCCTATTTTTTGAGGGTGGATGGGTGCCATCGTCAATCTTGGTGGTGTGTAGTGTCGATTTTTCTCTTTTATTATTATTATTCTTTTTTTGGGAAAACATCCGATGGGTTAAGAAAGAGAACGATGACACCAAAATTAAGATTGGGAAGAGGGGCGAGTTCTTTAGACTTGAAGGTCTTTTGTCCAGGTTGTTTTTGTGTTGTATAAGGCACTGTGTCATCCCAGTGCTGTGTTGAACAATTGGTGATGGGGGAGATCAGCACATCCTTTGGGCCAAAGTTGCAACCTATTTGTCGAGCGACTATGATTCACTGTTGTGTTTTCTTTACTTTAAAACACGATGGTATGGGATAGCCACCTTGTACAGTAGTGACTGATTAGCCAGGCGCACTGGTCCAAATAGTTCTTTTGTGAAGAAAGAAGTGTCACTGTAAGTCTAAATAAGACAAAGAGACTGATTCCAGTATGTATTTTATTTCTTTGCACGGCCCTTTTCTTTTCTGTCGGCGGAGAAATACAATTTGATGGCGAACAGCGTACGTATAATTTGCTAACCAGATCTAAATTGAAACGTGTGCGAATATATATCGCATCAGGAAGGGCTACGGGTTTTTTGTGTGGTTATACCGCTAACCACCATTACTTAATTTACCATGGCCGATCAGTCCGCCCAAGGGTACGGTCTCCCTGGCCAGGTTCAACAGCCTGGTGCCTACTCCGGCCAGGGCATAGGCCTTTCACAGCAGTTTATGGATCCCAACCTGCAGCTTAACATTGCCGGCCAGTCACAATATATTCAACATCCGCCAAGTGCCACCCAGCCACACCCAGTAGGTCTCGCTCCTCATCAGCAGCAAGTGCTCCAAACCTTTTGGGCTAACCAAATAGCCGAGATTCAACATGGAAAATGTGATTTTAAACTTCACCAGCTTCCCCTGGCTCGTATTAAAAAGGTCATGAAAACGGACGAGGACGTGAAAATGATCAGTGCCGAAGCCCCGATATTATTTGCCAAATCTTGCGAGATCATGATTTTGGAACTTACCCTGCGCGCCTGGATGCACGCCGAGGAGAACAAGCGCCGGACATTGCAGCGCAGTGACATCGCCACGGCTATCACTAAAACAGACATGTTTGATTTCTTGATCGATATTGTGCCCCGGGAGGAATCCATAAGAGCTACCAAGGCTCACGACAAACCCGACTTTAATAGCAACATGTCCCACGAACAGCCCAACTATTCGTATATGACTTACCATGTGTCCCCTGGGGGTCAGTACGGATCAGCTGCCCAGCCCCAGCTAGCGAGTTCCAGTCAGGGTGCGATTCCCCAGCAACCGCAACAGCAACAGCAGCAACCACCGCAAGCGCAACCACAGCATCACCACCAGCAACAGCAACAGCAATTGATGCAGATGCAATATTTACGAAACCAGCTTTTGCAACAACCTGGCGCCGCTCCACAAAGCCCGATCCAGGTATCCCAGCCTAACATACTGCAAGCGCAGGCTTCAGCGGGAATACAAGGTCAACCCCAACAACCGTTTTATCCTCCACAGTACGGCTACGCCGGTACCAACGTGGCCAGCTCGCAGGGCATACTCACCCCTCCGGGCCATCGAGGTAGCACCCAATACGGTAATCCGTCCCGGCAGTAGTATATGAGTTGGAAAAATGAGTGTAAGGTGTATGTACGGACTATTGTTTTACACATACCCTTTCCCCCTTTTTTAACATTGCGTGATGCTGTCATCCCGGAGGCCCTTCCCAGCCCTTTAATAGGAGTAGGGGCGCACGGAGGAAAAAAATAGGACAACATGGAACATAGGATTACCGGTGTTAAATGTTAAGTTTTTCTTGTTTTATGTCTCGATTTTACCAGTACTCCTTTCTGATCCTCGAGAAAGTTGTCAGGTTTACTCTGGGTATTTGTAATGTGGAAGGAAAGCGTGGACGTGGGGATGCTAATGCGTGTGCCACACATGGCTGGCCGGGCCTCTCTTCCGGTCGATAGATTTTTTTGGTTCGTTCATTCGCTCATCGCTCTTTACCCCCTTTTTATATACATGACTTTGTCTATAGGTGTTCAAGGGGGGAGGGGTATTCAAGTGTGTTGTTCGTAACGAGATGGCCCTCCTTTGTCCTCGAAGGTTGTAGATGCGAGGGGGGGGTATTGATGCTTACCAATGTGTAGGGGCGTTGATGTGTAAATTGCAAACTTGTTGATACGGAAGTGTATTTAGACTGATGGGTGGTACATGGACCAGTTAGTTTTATGGTCAAAAGCTGTGATGGAATTTCGATTATTGGTTGTTGCTGTTTTTTTTACTAGACATTTTTTTTGGTTGTTAATAAGGTCGCCGGTAAACTTTAGTAGTGGTACATTACATTTTTTTCCCTTTTCGATACTGCTATATAATGAAAGTATGTACACAAAGCGAACGAATTGGTTCAAAAGTGCAAGTCCAATAATCAACTGTCAATAGTTACCATCTTAGATTCTACTTAGGGATCAGCTACTTGGTTTTTTTTCTCTGCCATACTTTTCGTAGAGTGGCACGTAAGCTCTCCACCTCCTGATCGAAATTGTACTGGGATAGACTTGCCAAATGCTGAACCTGCTCTTGAGTATAAGAAAAATTATAAGTAGAGCAAAAGGTAGCGGTAGCTGGGTCAAAATCAACCACTTCATAGTCAGGGTTGGCTAACAAGGGGTAGTAGACCAAGGAAATGGGCGGCTGGTTGACGGTGGAGGAGGGGTTGTTAGCCAACTCTGCATCCTTGGTGGTTTCAGAGGTGATCCCTCGGGAAGAAAAGTCAGACTCGGGCGCACCCTCTTCAGAAAAGTGGGGTGCATCATCAGGAGGGGTAGGGTGAGGACGGGTAAAAATTGCACAACGGTGACCCGACGCAAAAGGGTTGGGTTTCTCCGTCAATTGGTGCAAAGTATCGGTGTGTGGATCCACAGGTAAAGTAGAACGGGTTGTATCAGATGAATTACAATGTTCAACAGAGGAATTCTCATTGGGGGTTTGTTGGTTTGAGTGGGACAGATTACAGCAGGGCCAGGGGGAGGCACCCCAGGGCCACCGTGTGATGCCCTTGTTTTTGGCGTACTGTTCAGCACGGGCGAACCAGGGCGTTTGGTCGATATCACTACTGGCATCAAAAATAAGAATTACGTCTACTTGACGTTCGGGACGTAGTAGCGGGTAAAAGGGGATATTGTTGTGCATACCGGCGTCCATCAAGCAGAGTGATTCGGATGAAAAAAGTGTAGTAGGAATGTCATCGCTCGGGCTCGTATTCGAAACCGTGGCAGTGGTAGTGACGTCGTCAGCGGTGTGCGACAGGGAATCCTGGGCAGGAGACGGATAATAAAAGGGATTGTGGAAGCAGGACGGAGCAATGGGATGGGTGGTGGTGACCATTAACTGAAAATCTTTAACCAGGGATTCTAAATATTGGTTAATTGGGGTGGCTAGAGTGGCTTTCACTTCGTCCACCATATGAGCAATGGTGGCACAAAACGCGGAACCAAACATCCCTAGGTACAGTCCTACGCTGGGTTCAGGAAGGCGTTCTACAGAATGGCCACGTTCGAACCGTCTTCCAAAGGCCCAGGCAGGAACCCATACTCCGTCCTCTTCGTCTGCGGTGCCTATCTCGTAGGGTGTAAATTCAAACCATTGGTACTTGTGGGTGTGGTAAAGACCCAGAGCGGAAAAGAAGGGTGCATCTGTGGTGGAGATAGAACGGGCATCATCGTCTTCAGATGGTAACGAAGCAGATGTTACCATATTGTCTTTCTCCATCTTGTTTCCCAATGGTAGTGCGCTGGTGAGCTTGTCTAGGGAAGGCAGTGCCGCTCCTAATCTGGTTCTGATAGTGGATTTGGGCTGTTCTGGATTATCAGCCTTGGTATGTGTTCCATCACTTTGGAGTACTTCGTGTCGGACCGCGGTATAAATGGGCATCGGATATTCTCCCCGAGCCAGGTACTGTTGCTGGTCGGTCAGTTTGATATGGTGGAATTCAGAAGGCCCACGGAGAGACCTGGTCAAGAGTCGGGCCATCAACAACGTACCGTAAATATCGACCAACGACAAAGGTATCCCCGAATCGTACTTGGAAACTAACCCTGCAAAGATAGAGGCCGCCTCGGGCGATGTGAGCGCTCCCACCAAGGCCGGTACCGACTGCAAAGAAGTGGAGATTTGCTGGGAAATATGTTCACTGAGTTTTTCCATGGAACCCTCCGCGGCGACAAAGTACTGCATCATGGTCCAACATGACCCAGAAACTCCAGCCATGTACATGGTACAGTCCAAGATTCCGGCCTTCTGGCAGGCAGTCAGATACCCCAGAGTGGACACCATAGCTCGGTATCCGCCTCCACTTCCGGCTAGGGCAATTATAGGTAGGTTATCAGGAGTCACCTCGTGTTCCGGTACTCTAATAAAATTTGCAAAGGCCTTGCACGCTTTCTGCATTCGAACTTGTCGAAAGGTCATTTCCTCTCGTGGTAAACCTGGGCCCAACCGTACATGGGCATCCCGGGTGATTTCTGGGTGAAGTTCAGCATCGTTAACCCCCGCCCGGATGGTCTCGATAAACGTCCCACTTAATGCGCTTTGGGCTAGACTCGCCAAGGTTTCCTCCCAAGTTTTACGTGCCTGTTCAGTTTTTTCTTGGATGGCTCCCCTAATGTCACCTGGCCCGGGCAATGTCTGTTTTACGGATTCCAAATGACGGCTAATCACTGCCGACCACCCGGTGTGTTGGGCTACCCAGTCATAAACTGTTTGGATAAAAGATTCCAAATCCTGCACCGATGATTCAGTCAAGGCGGTTGGGTCGTTGTTCCATGTTTCCAAAAGCGCGGATGCCTCGGTCAAAGTTGGGCGTAGTTCGGATAGCTCATAGACAACTGCTAGATGTTCCAGTCGCCGTACGTATTTCTCCAGATGGTCTAAAATGCCCCTAGTGAACAAACTAGGGGCTTGCGGAGTGTCGCCTCCGTATTTGTTATTCAATTGTAGCACGATGAATAAATCGTGGATGGTAGCACGCAATACGCTCAAATAGCGCTGCAAATCCCTAATCACCTCCAAATCCGAGGTGGAGTTGTCAGTGTCGGCGTTAGCATCTTGGCTAGTTGGTTGCTTATCCAACGAGGTAGTATCGATTAGGTTGGATACGTTCTGGATGGTATAGGGACGTTTCCATGACGTTGGAGTACTCAACCACCGCCAGCCAAAGTATAACCCCGCGGTAAAGGCCAGCGTGGTCGACAGCCACTGAGTATGTGGCCAAGGCATTGTTCTGGTGAAGAGTGGAGACCGAACACCGCAGGTCAACAGTAGGTGGTGTTTGTGGCGGGTGGAGAAACGCAGTACGAAAGTTTTACGAATGTTGCTACGTAAATTCGGCAATGTTGGGAGTGGTCCGACCTTGCTGAAATAAAGTCGTCCACTCGCTATGGTTTTTGCCCTAAACAGGGCACCACTGGGCATGCAGGGCGAAGAGGAAGGTATTTTGAATTCCTTTAGGTGTTATGAATGTAGAAGTGTTTGATAATACCAGTATACCCTTAAACTAAATACAGACTAATAAAAAAATAACACGGTTGACAACTTTTTTGCCTTTCCATCCAATATACTGAGCATGGGGAAGAGAATATAGCAAGATAGCCAAAAATGAGCACAAGCACGACCCTGAGAATAAGTGAACAAAGAAAAAAAAAACTGACAGCAGAGAGCGACAAACGTCAAGGTGGTGAGGGCTACACATGTGGGGTAATTGTTTGTCCTAGTAATTCATCAACCCGTCTGCGATTCCGTTGTGACGGGGTTTAACAAGAGAGTACTCCACTGAAAATTGGGGGGGGGCTGGCGTATACACTGACGGAAGCACCATTTGGCACAACGGTCGTTGAGTTGGAGAGAGGGGTAGCATTAGGACCATAAGAGTAATACCTATGGATCAATATTAGCGTTTTATGCGGTGGTTCTCCACTTTCTAATAATAAAATACACCTCTTTTGACATTGTTTTTCGACCAAATAGAGACAAATCCGCCGAAGCTGAATGGGTTGCTCAGAAAATCTTATTGGTTAGATTCGTAACTGGTACATTTTTTGCTCCCAATTGCTATATACATGAAAATATACATGAAAATAGAGTACCCTACTATATTCCCTGCCTTCCCCCTTGCTACTCACTGATTGATAATGGGAGAAAAATACACAAACACACGAAAAAATACTTACCTAACAATTCCCCTTGCAGAATCACCTGAGCACAGACTCCAAACACTTACATGTGAATCACTCCAGGGTACATCATATATGTAATTGATAATCTCTGGAGCAACCTGACTTACTATGTGTTGGTGGGGTGTGAACCCCAGGAAACTGATAAAGGAAGAATTTATATAAATGTAAAAAAATTAAGTGAAAGAGAAAGTGCTTCAAAAACTGTATGCTTAGTATACCAAGGACACCAAACCCACTTAATCACTGGCATCATTTAACTGGGTTTAAATACCAACATAAATTCATCAGAAATACTGACGTCAGAAAAGCATAATCTGAAACTAATCCCATCAAGCACCACAGAACCATAGTTGGTTTCACCGATGAAAGCCTGATTATTACTGACATCACCTTTTAATCGGCCTCTCAAACTAACAATATCAGCACTTTTTTTTCGACGATACAGGGATAAATCCGCCGAAATTGAATGGGTCTCTCACAAAAATCCTATTGGTTACGTTCTAATTGGTATATTTTTTCCACCAAATCTCTATATAGTTGAAAAAAAATCACCCTTTTATTTTATCCTTTCCTTGGTCAAATCCCACATGGTTCATGTTGCCAATTTCCTATCGTAGAGTTTGTAGGTGCCTTTTCCCATTTTCTTGATCGCCTTGGAAAAAGTGTCAATGTAACCGCAATGGTCCTTCCACGCACTGGTCTACTCTCCTGGTGGAGCAGGTCAAATGGTCAGGTCGTTCACTTCATGCTTGGTCCTCGTAATGGAGTGAAATGTTGTACCTTGTGTACCATCTCTCAAACCCAAAATACACCAGGCTCGACACCCTGTTGGGGCCCACGGTTTACACCAAGGACACCCAGTACACATAAATCTTTAGGAAATTTCCGATACTATTGGCAACAGCCATGGCGAGCAGGTGGTTCCCAAACCCGAAAACTTATGGCCGAAATACCCCAACTACAGTTTCCCTTTACTTCTCGACCTGGCACCACCATGGTGGGATTGATATTAATACTATCCGCACTGGTGGGTGGTGCAGTGGTCTATTATCGCTACCGATTTGACCAGGCCTGGCGGTATCCAGTGCCAGTTCGCAAAAAATTACGAGAAGCCATCTTGTATCACAAGCACGCCCAACACTTGGATTATGCACGGGCCGTAGCTGCGTACCGAGAGGCCCTGGAAGAGTTGCGAATGGAGCCTAACTTTGGCCCTGATGACGATCACATTACGGGGATTATGATTGAACTTGCTGATGCCTTGGACAAGGCTCAGCGGTGGTCGGAAGCCGTTGCGGTGGATCGAGATTTACTCCATCGGTGGGTGGGTGATTGGGGTCTGGACCACCCTGCTCAGGTAGGTGAACTATTAGCAAGGGGCCAATGGACCACTTCGTTGGTTTCGAGTGAAGGAAGTGGACAACCTCCACCGTCGTTGCTCTATTCGGGAGATGTCCAGGAGCTACGTACTAGACTGCTCAAGGTGGTGGGCACTAGTCGGCATCTTGGAACCATGCTTGAAAAAGTTTACCATCAAGCTGTCTCTCCTGCTACCCAAACGCCTAATGACGACCATAACTCTGCTATGACCAGCCACACCGAAGAACAAGGGAAAAGTGATGATGTCCTTAAGGCCTGTCAGAGAGCGTATGAGTGGAGTGTACAGGTGGTACTCGTAGCATACGGATACGCTTACCAGCATCACTCGTCAATAAAATCTTCCCCGCCCGTAGTTCTCAACTCCAAGGAAGAGCTGGCACAGCCCATTTTATCTGACTCGCCAGATAAGAACCATAAAATTTTCGCCAATCTCCCCGTGGTTCCCATGGATGCACACCAATTACCTACATGGCTTCGACCCGAAGACCTCGGTGGGTGTCTTGAAGCATTGGCCCTGTTCTACAGTACGCTAGGTAAACAACCCTCCGTGGCGTTCACGCTTTTCGCCGGCACCATCGAGTTGATCGGTGCTCATAATCCTTGCCATGCCTCAGTGCTAATGGGTCATAACGCCCAAATTCTCACTAACCGTGGTAACAGCCATATTCGGGCCGCCATGCACTGGTTGGACCACGCCTTGGCGGTAGCCACGCAATATCGGCAGCAAAATCCAGAATGCACGGAGAACTGCCTCGCTTGTTGGTACAGCTATGGCGTTTTGCACGAGCGGCAAGGAAATTTAGACGAAGCACGCAAATTTTATAAAAGGGCGCAGTATCTGGCCAACGAAGTCAATGCTGTGGGAACTAAACGCCGTGCTATTGCTGCCCTGGCTCAGCTTGATGTCCAAAAATCTTCGAAGGAAAAGTGAGAAGATATTGCACAGACCTTAATGTTGTTTTGTATGTGAGGCGATAGCTATTGGTTTTTTTTTGGAAATAAATTAAATGCAGGAGCTGATGGTTAAATTTATGTTTAATAATACTTCATCCCAATTATTACCGAGCCGGCTCTATCATCCACATAACAGACTGTCATTTGGGCCTCTGATGAAGTCAAAAGCACATTCACCAAAGTGCTTCACCGGTAGAAAGCCTGTGCGAAAAAATGCTATCCACACAATGCATGACAACACAAGCATAGTCCGCTGCATCTCATTGGTACTATACCGAATAGGCCTGCCAAAACAGACAAGAATAAAAAAATCATACATCCCCAAAGCCAAAGCACATGAACTACAAGGTTCAAGGAGAATCATAGTGCTTACATTTTAGCACTGTTGCTAAAGTGAAAGGGGTTAAGTGCAACTAACAAAATTTGCTACAGGTCAAATGTCTACGCCCGTGACAATTTCAAATACAACACGACGAGAATAAGGCATACTAAAAACACAATAACCGCGGCGGTAATCATTCGATTGGTAGCGATTCTATTGTTGGTTTTATGTAGGACGATGAGTTATTATGAGCGAAACCATACACACCAAGGTCGGGTATTAGGTGAACCATCCGTTAAAATTGAAATTGTAATCCAACGTATAGGTGTGAGAGTTAAGAGCGGCGTAAATATACAAAAAAATTGCAAGCCGGTCCAAAGTGATTAGAATGGTGTTGATTAATATCACTAAAAATCTCGGTTCTTCGTTCTCTATGTACGATTTCCCTTCCGCAATTCATGTAACTTACCTACGAGCCATGGTTTTAATGGTACGTTGTGCCCGGTCGACGTGTGAGTCAGCTTCCAACAACTGACATGGTAAACAACCCAAAATAAAGCATAATCAATTATGGTAAGTGACATACACCATGAAAACCACTGTAACGTATGTTATCACAAGTAGTAATTGCCTTTGGAAACAGGTAAGCATTGTCAAAATTACCCATATTTATCATTGGGATGACTACCCCTCTTTGCTTCGTTTCAAACACCTACCGTATCATGGGTATGTATAATTTGTTCACGTTGGGCTCGCAAGTCAGCTAAAATACCCGCCCCAACAGATTCCGTCTCCAGAGCCAACGCATGACTGTCTTGCAACCGACGACCACTTTCATTCAGCCGTTCGGTACCGGCCAACAACCGCGACCGTTGGTCCATCGACATACTATCGAATTCAGCCGGCGAGGACAAACTGTCCCGATTCCCAAACAATTCCTGACGACTTGCCGCCAGTCCATAATTCGCCTTACGTAGGCCCTTTTTTAGTTGGTCGAGGTCCGTTCGGTAGCTACGCAATCGGGTTTGCAAACGATTGCGTACAGTAGAGGGGATGTTGAATACCTCGAGTTCCATTTGTCCCAAGATTTCCTCCGCTTCGTCGAGTTGACTTTGGGTATGTTTGGCCTGGGTGCGTTTAGCATCACCAGTTAGACTAGGGAGAACGCTGTGGAGTTGGCTACTAATTTCTTTAGCGAGGGCGGTATAGTCTTGCTCGTAACTCTCAAAGAGTTCTGAGCCACCTGCGCTTGAGGCCATGGTATGGGATTGTTAACGGTAGGGTGTCTATGGTAGAGTCAGCGAGAGAGGAAGGGCAGGTTGTTAACGAAATAAATCTCCACAGGTGAAGAATGCTGGCTACGCGGACTACAACGTTTGGCAGACGACCCCGCTTAGCAATTACAAATAAACAAGCGAATAGTAATGGTAATAAGGGAAAACAGGGAAATAAAAGTGACCTAGTAGTAAAAAAGCAAAGCCATGAAGAGTCCCAGCACTCTGTCCGTAAAAAATTATAAACCACACCAGAACACCAAAGCCCCTGAGGTGAACGGTGAGCAAATATAGGTTGGTGTGGGGGCCACCTTTGGCGCTCTGCCAAGAGTTCTTGACCCACACGTGATGATTGCCACTTTATCGCCACGGAATTGACGGAGATTTGTTATGCATAAATTCACCAAAAACCAACCCTTTCCATGGCATCCACACAAGTCGCATAGATTAAAGAGCAGAGCATTGCAAAGCGTGTGGATGTTTGTATTACACCGTAACGCTTACCTTGGGAAAATTGCCCAGCCGTCTATGTTCTGCCATGCGCGTTTATATTTGTTATTATAGGGAGTAAAAGCAAAGCCATTATTGCAGGGTTGGGCATTAGGAGTGAACTGTATTTAGGCATTATCGTTACCCTCCTTTTTTTTCTTCTTCGGTTCCTCTCTCACCTCCGCCTTTGAAATGTGCAGTCGTCCGGCCCGTCTCACCAACTTGGCGACGTGTCAAGTCCACTCTATTGCTCTACTTTTCTACATTTAAGTTTTCTACTTTTCGTCCGTTCGACCATTTATACCTGCATTTTTCCATATCTATTCCGGCCTTTTGTCTCTCACTTGGTATCCCAGGACGTGCATCATTTTTTTGCTTCGTTTAGCTCCCATGCATTAGTGATTCATGGCCGAACGGATACTACACGCGGTGCTACGGCATCTAATCACCAAAATCCTGTACCTCCACACACGTTACGATCGGTTCCATGCATCCACCGTAGCGGTACTTTGCGACATATTTGTCAAGTACTTGCAACAGATCGCTCTTTTGGCCCAGTGGCATGCCCACGAAAGCGGGCGTACTAGGGTCGAGTTTCACGATGTATTGGTGACTTTGGAATCTAGTGGGATTAGTCTAGCCGATGTGCACCGGTGGTGTCATACAATGAGGTGGAACGGTACATCGTCCAAGTATTTGACTGCCATGGAAGAGCGTGAACAATGGGAGCAACGGTTGGCTGGCCAAATTCCTCTTGGTGTACCTTCCCCTAGGGAAGGTGATGAGGATGTTACCTTGTTTTCTAATGTGGACTTGCCAGAGGGGGTAGAGTTGCCGTTTTCCCACCCTTTCGATACCTCACCTAGTCATTCACCTCCTCCGATACTGGCCCTTAATGGTGGGACCCAATTGGAATCTCCTACACCCTTGTCAACTGAACCGATGGAGGAGGATGCATACGATAATACCTTTATACACGAGGAGATGGGAGACGGTGCTCTTTACGGTGAGTGGGATGATTCACATGTCAATAGTGAATCAAAATCCCAATTTCTCGAACGGTTTCTAGGTCCCACATTGTCTGATGCTCGTTGGAACCAAATACCCTTGTCCAACATTCCAAAACATTTACCTAGCCCTCCTCATATGGCCGTTAAACCGACTGACACATCAGAGGTATTATCGCCCAAAGAACCTACACGAATGGACACAGACTTTGTAGATATCGAAGTGGATGATCGACCGACCACAGTTGTATCGGCTGAACCACCTCCATCAGTGATGTTATCGATAGAACCACCTGTTTCCTCACCCAAGCCGACTACTACAGTCCGTGATATAGCAAAATTGGTGTTGGATAGCAACCCGCCGCTACCCCAGGGCCCTGGTGAAGACAACGTATTCAACCGGTTGGGATCGTTTACCACATCCAAGATATCCACTATGATTCGAGATATCCAAATCCCTCAAGGCATCACTGCTACAAAAGGCGGGGAACCAAATGCTCCCTCCCATCCTACAGAGGATGATCATTCCCCTATCACAAATGTCGTCAAAGTGGACGAGGCTCTTGTGAAATTACTCAGTACTTCACCTTCCAGAGCTCTCGAAACCAACGGGTTGTCCATGGTGGGTTCGTTATCACATCATACGCCTGACACCGAGTCGGCCGTCGTTCCCACCGCCTATCCAGTCATATCACCTATGTGGGCCCAGTCACAACCTAATGCTTCTCTGTTTGAATTCGAGGAAACTGTGGCGGGACCTCCCATGGTGGCTGATGCACCCTTCTTTTCTCTCCACGGGTTCGTCAAGTCGCTTACAGGACACCAACACGGCATGGCTTCTGTTGCTGTCAGTCGCAGCGCGAGTGTACATACCCATCTGCCACCGACTTCTGCTGGTGGGGAAGGTCCGACGTTACCACGTTCGTTGCCCAAACTAAAAATTATATCCAGCACCCCCAATTCCGAACGGGGCCTATCTCCAGCACCACCCACTTCGTCAACACCACGAATTGCCACGTTAAACACTGCTTCCCGTCATTCCATTTCTATTCCGTCTTATATGCTAGAACCAACAGTGGAGAGTGCTGGCGCGGAAGCCAGATCTCTGGTTCCCACTCCTGAACCTGCCACCCATCGATCACCAGCTGAAACCCAAGGAGCGGTTCACCCGTCCCCACATCCACGATCAAGTCACCCGTGGTCCCCGACGGTTCCTACCGAAACGATGGGTCGTGTAACCACACCCTCGATTCGACTAGTGAGCCACTCACCATTGGTTCCGTCGTCCTCGCCCGTTCATCCCACTGAAGATCTGGCCTTTAGTCCCCCAGCGTCAACCCCGGACACTACCACGGGGAGTACCGGGTTAGGGGTACCCAAAATTAAAATCAAATTCTCGACGGGTTCTAAACCTTCCACACCCTCCGCTCAAAGCCCTCAAAATCCCGGTACACCCTTCCGCTTGAGTAGCCCCCCGCCTGCCGATCTCCTCGTGGAACATACCGAGCCGAAACAATCCCCACAACGCCAACGGTCGCGTCCGCGGGCTGGTAGCAAAAAAAGGCGCAAATCGTCAACTTTGTCATCATCGGCGGCGTTTATCCAAGTATCCATTCCACCACCACCACCTCTGCCTTTACAACCATCATCCTTACCTGTAGGGGCACCTACTTTGCCTTTACCCGTAGTAAACAAACCCCCAGCAGACATCACCGCTGAGGACATTACTCACTGTGTGTGTTCCACACCGTTTTTGGACGATAGTAGTTTTATGATTTCATGTGATCGGTGCCGACAGTGGTTTCATGGACGTTGTGTTCAGATGCCACCGGGGTCTGATCCAGAATCTTGGTATTGTCCCCGTTGTCGAGCTCCTGGTTAATAGTTTATTTTAGCTGTGGACTCGTTGTTTTCGGTGTAGGGAGCTAATATGACTTTTAATTTAATCTCTCCACTCCACTTTCATACTTACTTTTGGACGTGTGTGTGTAAAACTTTTATTTTGGACCACTAAAGAAAAACCAACAGAAGTGATGTACTCTTCCAGAATCATTTTAATTAAACATTTCGCAGCTTGCCTATTATATCTTGAATCTAATGGTTTCCTCAGACTTATCTAGACCATAGTCGTTGAAGTGCTATACCAAGGTTAGGATGCTGACGTTCATCTTCTGCATTATCAGATAGATAGGTAGATAGCCATTTCATCTGCCACGAATAACTAACCACGATAAACCCCTCACCCTCCCCCACCAATGTACATTTTGGGGTAACTTCTATTTCCTTTACATTCTAACCAATGGGAATTATTTCTATTTAATTTTTTTCTGGGAAAAAAGGGATGTGATGAACGCCATTGCTTCTGGTAGATGACTGACTGATTGTTTTTCGACCATATAGAGATAAATCTTCCAAAGTTGAATGGGTTGCTCAGAAAATCCTATTGGTTAGATTTGCAACTGGTATATTTTTTGCTCTGAATTGCTACATATACATGAAAATAGAGCACCCCTACAATATTCCCTGCCTTCCCCCCTTGTTACTCACTGATTGAGAACAGTGGAAAATATGCAAACACATGAAAAAAATACTTACCTAACAATTCCCCTTGCAGAATCACCTGATGAGTATGACCCTGCCCTTGGAATTGAGTCTGTTGGGAGTTGGGTAAACTAATAGCCTTTAATAAACATTGTGTTAAGGATTGGATAAACAGTAGCCTTTAATAAATAATGGATAAACAATAAAGTAAGCAATGTCTTCTCTAGAGAAGTACTCTGCTATCAGTGATAGCTAGTTATATACCTC
>JAOPJG010000448.1:0-24089 GCA_027478255.1 Dispira simplex | reverse complement strand
TGTGGCAACAGCAGGATTCCTATAAATTAATGACCCCCATTTGTTCTGTGTTGTCCTTTAGCTTGCAATGTCATTTTCTTTATTGTTTCTGTCCCTTGTTTGAATTATTGAATAAACTTCCTTGTTTCCCCCTATTATACCCATTGTTATTTACTTTAACCTTTTGTACCTCCCTTGTCCTGAATTGTACCTGGTCACCACTTGTCTCCCCTTGTTTTCTGACACCTGTCATTGGTGACATATATAACTGTTGCAAATGCACCATTTCTCTACGATTTTTTCAGTTCATTTTACATAGTTTAAGCCTACAATTTTTATGGCTATTTTCCCTATATTTTATTATCCCACACATGGATTATTTTGAGTTTTTTTGCCCCATGGTTTTTCTCAGACTAAGCATGTGGTTTTTATGTTGTTTTATGTTTTTTATCTTCAGTTCAAGGTGTTTATGACTGACCATTGATGTGGAATGGTAGAGGAGGTCACTTCTTTCCCTTGAGGATTTAGTTTATATCTTTTGTTTAGTAGCCCCTTTTAAAGAATAAAAACAGTTTCAAAAGACTGGTTTGTCCAAACATTCTTTAGAGGTGATTTTACCACAACACCTTTGTTGCTAAGAATGCACATGTGATGGTATTGTCATTCATTGATTGTGTGGTTTTAGTGTTGGACCTTGAGCAGCCTTGATTTACTTAACTGATATTACTATGGTAAACTTGAAAGGGGAATTGTGTCCTTTCCTTTCCTTGGAACCCATGATTCAGAGCACATGATCATTCATAGTTTTCAGGATGTATTCTTAATAGACTAGATGGCAGATAAATCATCATTGGTCACAAGAATTCTGCTGTGGAAAGTGGTTTTTATTGTTTGTGAGATATTCCTCATGGGGCTTTAGTTCAGGTAATGAATCACCATATGGGGAGGGGAGCTGTCTGAGTTTCCAGATACCCTCACTTGGCCCATAATGTGGTAACTGTATCATGTTGCTGTGGCAGCTGCTTCCACTGAAAATAAGGTGGAATATGGGGAATCCTTACCATGGCAAATTTTGCACAGCCCTGGAACAACATTTGGCCAACATTTCATTTGGGGCTGGTCCAAAGACTCTGAGGTTTAATAAAAAGAGCTACCACATCAATGTTACAATCTCACAGTGGGTGAAATCTTGACAAGAACACCACACTAGCCCTCACATACATCAGGTAGCAGGCCATTCCCCCACACTAACCCTTGAATATTCTCTACAATTCTCACTCATTTGATGTTCCTATTTCTCACTGGAAAGTACCTCTCCAGATGGGTCCAGTATATCTTTGTATTATCTGTGCTGGTTGACATTGCTAGCAAAGGTCAATAAACTGGTCAACGCCATTTTTTTATACATTTTTCTGTTCACACCACGCTCTTTGTGTTTATGGGACTATATAAAGTCTGCGGCCACCCTTTCCTGGCCCTTCATCCCCTTTTTTTTGTCATTGCTTTTCCATAGAAATAAATACTTAGCTTCCCCAGTCTTGTGATGGTGGTAAATGTGTCACAGCTACGTTTCATTTTTCTGTCTTTCCCCTTTATATTGGTGTTTGTTTACCTCTGCGTTTTTTTTTCCTTTGGATAATTTAAAATCTCTTGATCCCACCCCAACTGTACACCTTCCATTCCTCTCTCCGGCTATTTTATTGCGTTTGTCAGTCACCATTACGGGTTACGTTTTCATTTCTCTTGCTTTTATTCTTTTTTTTCCTATTACAACGCATCCCACCTTCTCAATCGTCACTGTCCTGGTATTACTTTGGGTTATTGACACTTTTTTTTATAAAATCCATTAAACCGAATTGGTTTGTTTTCCCCCCTTTTTCACCACTCGACCTACGGAGCTACTGATTCCCTTGGCGGTTAATCTCCGCGCGGGTGTGCCTGTTTTGGTCACGTACAAGGATTGCTCAAGTAGACTCAACTAATTTTGATCCATTGCGCACTCTCTTTAACTTTGCTAATAAACGATCCTTATCGTTTTGTTACTCATTGGCTCAATCTTGCGACAGATTTAGTAACCCCTAACCGAACTTGTTCTCGCATTCACCGTATTGCTTCTCTTATCCTCGTGCATTGCTAATTTCTGATGCTCTCCGGGGCAATTGCGGCTATCCGTACACTATTACTTTTCGTCTCTTCTCTCCGTTACCCTAGTTCACACTCGTTATTTTTTCGCTATGGATACTCAAGGTAAATGTTCTCATACAAAAGTGTTATTGGCAAAGCTATACAATCCTCCTTTCCATATACTTCCTGGAATTTGGATTACGTCATGGTGTCCTCACATCGGTCTCACTTTTGTTTTTAACGGAAGCAATCTGTGCTATTGTCTCAACCATATTTAACGTCTACTAACAGTACCAATATACCTTGTTAATATGTTACCATGCTGTTTATCATTTCGTCGGGGGGGGTAAACATCTCATAGCTATCAATCAGTTGGTACAGGCACTGGAAATTATCCATGCTGGTCCAGGAGTGTCTTCCGCACAGCGCAAACAGGCCGAAGAACTCTGTGAAAAGGCCCGAGAATCCCCTGATGCCGCACTGTATGGTCATTATCTGGCCCACAAGACCCAAGACTACCCCGACGCCGCTCGGCATTTCGGATTAACCCTCATTGAAAATACCGTGCGGTATCACTGGGATAGCAGCAACTACACCGATACCCACCGTCTGCAAATCCGGGACGCCGTTATTCAGTTGGCTACCGAAGGATTACGAGGTATAGATCAGGAAAAACATTTTATCCGAGAGAAGGTGGCCCAAGTTTTCACTGCCGTAGCGGAACGATTGTGGCCCCAGCAGTGGCCAGATATGGACCAGCTGCTCCGCACTATGTACACCGCGTCTCCTAGTACACAGGAAATTGCCCTCATGACGCTACGTAATCTAGCGGATGACCTCGGCGTGTTTGAGGACCCCCTGGCCATGTTGCGCAAAACGGATCTCACCAATGCCCTTATCTGTGTCCTACTTAGCTCCGAAACACTACAGGCGGCCTACCCCAAAGGGGTGAAAGTTCAGGGGAGCCGTTCAGTGGCATTGATGCAACCTGAAAATAATAACGAGGGCTGGCTACGCCGGTGGGTGACCACCCTACGGGAATTCCACGGTGAACTCGCGCGTTCCGATTATACTTTATCCCCTGTTTCCGCATTACTTCTCAAAACCCATTTTGAAACGCTAAAATCGACGCTGAATCTGGCCCATCTCAAGGGTTTGTTGGATATCCACTGGCCCACGTGGTTGGCGGATTACTTACAGTTGGCACACTACCCGGAGCTTCAGCTGTTGACCTGCGATTTGTGGCTGGTGCTCAGTAACCGACATTTTGCCGACGTGGCTGATCGCCACGAGTTTTTCAGTCAGTGGATGAATCCGGAAATTCTCACCCGTTGGTCGACCATCTACGGTAGCTACCACCAAACTGACGTTAAAGACGATTCGGAAGCCGCCATTGTGGGTCTACGGTTCGTGGAGGGCACCTGTAACATGGCTGTGAACCATTTGTGTCACAAGAGCAACCGTTCCCAAGCTCCCGCCCATTTCCAGAGCCTAGTGGAACTGATGCTGGCCATGGCGGAAAGTCCGAACACGCTCATCGCTTCTCAAGCCATTGGCTTTTGGGCCACCGCCTACAAACATCGAGTGGTGAGCCGATGGCTTAAAGAAACGGTCCCACTGCCCCGCATATTGATGAGTTGTATCAACATGGCCATCCGTTGCGGAACTATCCTCCACCTTTATACCATTAACCCCGAAGAGGAACTGTTACCAGAGTTTGATTCACTGGGTGTTCTACGGAACTATTTCTTGAGTACTCGACTCCGGAGTCTGGACGTGATCCAGGTGGTTATCGCGTTGTCTCCAGGTGACACTCTGCCTTGGTTGTACGAACAGCTACGCCAGGTCTTTGCTAAACCGATAGGGTCGGGTTTCGATGTGGAACAAGAAGCCGGTCTGTTTATTGCCAATTCCCTAATGGAAACCCACCTGGCCACACAATCGGATACCAACGCCCAGTCCACCATTGATTCAATCAAGGACAGTTTGTGCGAACGATTGATCGAATTCTCCCCCACCAACGAAGCCCTGCTCCTGCGTCAGTTACAAACCCTGACGACGTTCAATTCGGTGTTCCAACGGCAGACCCGCCTACTATTTTCATTCCTGGACAAGGTATTTTCGATGATGCTCAGTGCGGAACCAGAGTATACTGAAAATCCGACCACCTCGAGCAACGGTCTGCCGCGAAATCTGGAGGCGTTCCAAGTACAGCGCAAGTGCGCCACCACCCTGGTGAAACTGGCCTTGCTGATCCCGGACACCTTTTTGAGTTGTTACCCCCAGGTGAGCGAAGCCGCCAACCGAGTTCTCAACGACGAGCGTATGCCTCAGTCTAACAAATTCCATATTTATGACTTTCTACTTACCATTTGCTTCCGATCCTCTGCCCCGCTGGACGACAAGTTGGTGGTAGCCTCGTCAATTATCGATCCATTTGTCAAGAAGTGGTCCGCACTCAGCGCATTGTGCGAATCCCAAGACAACTTTTTAGAACTGTTGGGAGTTTACTACCTGGGGAGAGCCAAGGACAATATTGACGAAAAGGAGTACGCCACGGTTCGGGAACGACGTAGTGACCTGCTGCTGGCCCTGAGCGTGTTTTTCATTCTAGCCCGTCGGACCATCAGTACACGCAAGCACGACACTCCAGATTACCCCATGATATGGCAACGGTACATGCCGACCGTGTTACCACAGCTGCTGTTGGTGATTCACCAGATCCATACTCTGTGGGATCGCAAGTTCTTGACGGGACTGGGTCCCGATTTTTCTTGTTTGGTTGACATGAGCGAGTTTGAAAAGCGTACCATTGTGAACAACGAGTCGTTCACCCAACTAGGGCGCAAAGCCGAGGCCAAGGCCGCCCTGCACCAGCCCCGGACCCCCTTGCAAACCGCGTTACGGGCCATCCGAAGTTGGTTGGATCTTACCCGAGAAACCAGCTATGAACTACTCGGCTATTTGGTCTCCTTAGACCAGTGCTACGAAATCGATCCCAATCTGAGCCACATGTCCAAGTACGTGTTTGGCGAAGCCACGTTCATTTCCAATTACCATTGGAAATTTTTAATTAATAACGTGGTGGTACCTGCCGTCATGGAAAGCCCTGCTCGTTATTATGACACCTTTCTACCACATCTACTGGGTCCTCTGGTGAAATTTATGCACGACAAATTGAGTAACGAGTGGCAAGCTTTGATGAAACGCGGTCTCTTTCTAAACACTCCCGAAGAGCAAGAACGGTTTAATACCGGAGACGTGGATATCGAGGACATCACCGAAGAAATCGTGACGGAAAACATGCTACGCGGAGTGACCAAAGTTTGGGGCGATTTCCTGGCCAAGGCGCTGACTATGGACTATGTGGCCCGGGATTCACCGAGCGGGGGTAATGGCACAGCCACCCCTAAAGCACCTCACCCGGTGGTGGAATATATTCTCACCAACCAGGTGTTGTCCACTGCGTTGGTGGAAGAAATGTGCTTTTACGTGTGTCTCAAGGATTCCCTGTGTTCGTTTTTGGCGGTGAATACCACCCTCAAAATGATCCCGAAATGGGTCGAATATCCCCATCTGTACCAGCCATTGGCGTATGACCTGTTACGTGCTACGTTCCAAGCCCTGAATGACCCCTACCATGCGGATAACCAAGACGTACTCATTGGATTGGTCGTGTTGATTTATACTACGTTTCGTCGACTAACCGATTTGCCATGCAAAGTGCTTTGCCAAATGCCGGGAGTGACCCCGCAGGATGTGGAGGTAAGTTTTGATATACTAGTTTTGTAATTGGGCAGAGTGCTTCGGATCTCGGTGGTATGTTGTGGTGTTTTTTTTATTTTCACTTTAGAAACGGTATAGATTATGTTGAGCTATCCGAGTGCCGTTTCTTATGTTTCCCATAGGCAGTTGGTGAGGAGAGGAAGGATGGTTGGCACGTCGAAAATTGTCATAATAATGTATCCTCTGGTAAGTAATATGACTAATGATGGGTTTATTGTGAATTTTTGCACGCGTCCATTTTGGTTGTTTCTGCTTTGTTTACGGAATCATGGGGATATGATTATTTCCTTGGTCACCAATAGACCTTTGAACAGAAGTTGTCGTCCACAACGTCAAACAAGGAAATGAAGGCCATTTGTAAAATGTTTTTACAGGGTATTGTCGGGGTAAGTAATATGCGTTGGGGAATGGGAGAGAGACAGCGCACAAAGTCTACCCACTCCACTATTCACACGGTGTAAATGTTTCCTTGCGTTGTAACTTAATTTGCAGTATCCTTTCGATGCTGACAGGGATGATGTAACCACAACCTGCGGATGACTAACTCATACTCTGTATGTAATCGACGATGGGGGGGGTGGATGGGTGCTATGATTACCTTAGGTAGATCGAAGCAAGTGGTTCCAAAAAAAGGTTGCAGCGACTGCAAAAGGGATGCCGCGTTCGGTTTTCAATGTGAGCCAGTCCGTGCTGGCCACTGCCAAGAGTAACTCGGTAGTGGACGAAGATCCGTTTTTCAACTTGGCCGATCTTATGCCCTAAAGAAGGAGGTATTGGACCAATTCGTTAGCCAGCCTCCCCGATGATGAGTGCCGAGAAAAGGCGGGTCATATCGATATGATAGTTACTGATAATGGTAACATTTTAAACCAAGCTACGTTGCTTTTGCACCAAGTTTCATTTGTAATAAAATGACCCTGCTTTCCCGCTCTCCTACCAATTCGCAACGGTATAGCGCCGTGGTGGATGTAAGAGGGGGGAGGACCTGAATCCCTGGATCTAAATGCGAAGAATTCGTATTATCCTCAGTTCAAACCTTTTTGTTTTTTTTTAATTGCTGCCGTCTACAGATGCCCGTGATAACTTTTTTTTTCTTCTTAGATGTGCTACAACTTTCTTTCATTGCGATTATCTGAGCTGTCATATAACTTTCCCTCTTACTCTTGACTCATCCTGTAAACCGACAACATTTCCCTGTTGTTTTTATCTTGAAAGACCAACTGAATACTCTTTTCATCAGGGCATACATACCTATTGTTGATAATTTCTTTGAACTCACAAATACATTATTTTTCATATTCCCCATAGGCAATAAAAGTAACCCCAAGTGTACTCGTTAACAAGACTTGTGTGCATTTCTACAACGTATAATACGAACCAGCTAACCCAGCGGGTATATTCCAATCCGCTAGTATTCGGATACTAAAGTACTGCAGGCGGCTGACGTGAATAAACTGGGCACAATAACCTAGTAAAAAATTTACTGCAGTAACGGTATTCAAATGAGAGAAATAATAAAAACCTAGATTGGTCATTAAATGTAAAGACTGTCCCTAAATAACAAAGGCAATGTCATAAATTAGTCATAAAAAAGTACTACATTAACGTGTTGTAACAAGAGAACCCACACCAATAACGAGATAAAGGGTAAAGGACCCCTTAGTATAAAACTCTAGATATGTGAAAAAGTAAGCGAATAGCGACGACGGATTATAAAAGGGGGGGTGGAATGAATCAAAAAAAAACCCCCCCGGCACGCTAGGTAAACTTGTTGATTGGACGAGGTAGATGATTTGGGCTTGAATTCGACAAACATTAAGCATCGTCAACGTGTCTTCGTCTCTCAGATACTACCGCGCCATGAGAGGCCCGCCATTTACCCTAAACAAAGTATATAACTAATGCCTCTAGTGATGGTTCCCATTGCTATTTCCTAATTTGAGCAAGAGAAGGTTACCAATAATGTCAATTTGTTCCAAAGCATAGTCGAGATCTTCCTTGGTATGGGAGGCCGACAGACAAAAACGCACTCGCGAGGTAATGATTGGGGTAGCTGGATAACACACCACCACAACTGAGATACCGCGCTTGAGACATTCCCGAGAAAAAGCCGGAATCTTTGCCGGGTTCATCAACAACATGGGTGCCACGGGGGAACCGTCGCTTCCCAGAGTAAGGTAACCCATTTCTCGCAACCGTTTAGCAAAGTACATGCCGTTGAATGCCAACGTTTCGAGACGACGCTGACCATCGTTGGTACCGTCTTCGCCCATAATGATACGGACTGAGCTGACGATCTGCTGTAATACTGGGATACTGGTGGATTCGCCGTACACTGTGGCGTGGTTATTCAAGCGTAAGAAATCAATTATTTCCTTCTTTCCACTGATGTAGCCCCCAGTGGAACCAAAGCTCTTGGTGAAAGTGCCCATAAGGATGTCAACCTTGCGAGGGTCTACTCCGAACCAGTCACAGACCCCTCGACCCCGGGGACCCACAGCACCGATGGAGTGCGCCTCATCCACAAAGAGGTAAAACTTGTATTTTTCCTTGAGGGCCACAACCCCGGGGAGGTCACAGAATTGTCCTTCCATGCTGTAGAGACCCTCAACTACTACCAGGATTTTCTTCCAGGGACGATGGGTTCGGGGTTGACCCTGAGAAATGGCCTCCCGCAGCATCGACTCTAAATGGGAGGTATCGTTATGCCGAAACACGCGAATGGTGGCCCCTGAAAGCCGGGAACCCGTCACCAGGGAAGCGTGATTAAATTCGTCAGAAATGAGGAGGCAACCTTTGGACACCAGAGCGGGTAAAGTGGTGGAATTGGTGGCGAAGCCCATACTGACCACGAGAGCATCCTCTGTTCCCAGAAATCGGGCCACGGTTTGTTCGGTTTCGCGCAACAGTTGGGTAGTGCCCAGGTCTATACAGGGACTGGCATTACCTACTCCGAATTGCTCGATGCTTTGTTCAACACTGTCGGCACAGGGACCAGTGCTTTGGGCGAATCCGAGGTAGTTATACGACGCTAAGTTGAGCGTACGGGTCTTGGTTCCGGTAAACTCGAACGTCCGGTTAAAGTCGTTACTGACGCGATCCAGAAGAGTAACATAGGCTCCGGCCACGCCCGTGATCGGCCGTTGGAAGCAATCACTGATACGCTGGTACAAGCGGCGACGCCATAGACTTTCGAAATCGGAGAAAATGGGAGCGTATCCATCGTGGTGGCGCAAGTACGCGTACTCTTGACTTTTGAAGCGTTTACCGAAAAAGTCACGTAGATGGGCAAAGATGATTAATACTAGGTAACTAAAGTAGGTAGTTACCAGGATGAACAACGGCACTTCGGGTTCCTCGATGTGCACAAACGAATGAGATTCGGAACCATGTAAAAGCTTACGCTTGTGTAGTGGTAACACAGAAGTGTCTAGAGCTTCTTGAAGGAGTGGAGAGGCCGAGTGGGCAGCGGAACAGTGGGCAGGACGCAAGTCTAACACCGAAGGTTCACGGTCTGACGCTACCTCATCTTCACACAATATACCTTTATTCCCTGGAAGTTGCGCGGTGGGCAGACCATGGACGTTTCTGCCTTTCTTCAGGGGCAGTTGCTGACTTGACGGGGTCAGGTGAGGGTTAACGTCAAAAGTAGCACGTTCGCCTTTTCCCATGGTATACTAGTGACAGGATGAAGCAGAAAGAAGGAAGAAGTGGAAAAGTATGGTAGCTCTTCCAGCAGTCAGGTAAACGATAAATTATTCGCGTCCTAATGTAGCGAGATGACGAGTGTGGAACGTGGACAAGAGTCAAAAAAAAATACACGCGCAAAGGGAAGAGCATATAAGAGCAAAAATAAACGTATCCGCGTGCACGCAGAGCGGTAAAAAATTAGTTTCGATTAACAATACACGTGAGATGAATATAAGAGTAAAGGTTAATGCGGCTCCCTTTCAGGAACAACCCCTAGATGACGTGGCGGACAAGAAAAACCTGAGAATACCACACACTGCAATGGGCAGGGGTGAAAAAAAAACTTATCATAACACAGTAACGGATAACCCCACAAGTGAATGGGTTAAGCAAAAGCAAAGGGGAAAATAGATATGGTTGGTTTAACCCAGAAGCAAAGGGGAAAAAAGCACTCCAATATTGGGAAACCTGAGTATTATCCCCAAAGCGAAGTTATATACGCAAGACCAGGTATCTCGTATAGAGAATACAAGTGAACGGTGGTATAGACGGTAAAACCACGAGAAACTAAACCACAGGATAAGCCTTATTGGGAGATTCAGAATACCATAACTCTGGTCCATCTAAAACCCAAATATATACTATCAGAGAAAACAGGCCATTCACTGGTGAAACCCAACCGGTACGGCTGTTGGTGCTATTTGGCCAAGCGAAAAAAAATGTGCTTCCTCCCCCCCCTCCCCTTAGGGGGGACTCGGGATAAAGTGGAATGAGAACATTGTATAGCAGTAGTGAAAAATATATAAACGTGTATGGGATATACCACTACCAAGGGCTATCCACAAAGAAAACATAATTATCTAACGAAGCAGCGTCGAGCCACAACGTGGGAGTTTCAATACTCCTCCATTCCTCAGATCACACTTACCAATTGATATAAATATTTCTCTTGGACGATAACGGTTCATAGGGTACTTGTTGGATGACAAAGTTCAATAGCACAAGTAAACGACGAACGAACTAAAAGCTGGGATGTTACACGAAAAAAAGCAGCGGTGTAAGAGATGGTGACGAATGCAGTGGGACTGGCTAACATAGAAAAGTTGCAAGGTGGAAAGACGAGAGCGAAGAGGTTATTCTTAAGCAAATGCGCACCTTTTGAATCCAAATTATATATGACAAGTGAAGCGTCGTATGTACGTTGTGAAAGGGTGCATATGGATAGCCAACATAAAACAATAGAATAGCCAAGAGTTCCAATGGAAAAAAAACTGGCGGAAAAGGAAATAGAAATAGCAAAGCAAGCCACAGGTGAAGGGGGGAGGATGGTAGAAATTCGGACACCAAAAAAAAAAGAAACCTTGGCAATGACAATATACGACTGAAAATTTAGGGAATAAAAAAAAAAAGGAAGCAGGGTTACGATTTTATAGTGTGATGCAATGCTCAATGTAAAAAAAATAAAAATACGATTAGTGCATACAGACATACCAGCGATCAACACAATACATATATAATGAGTAACCATTGAGAGAAGGGGAAATGGCAGAACACATTAAATGCAATGGATAATGATTGGCACAGGGGCCCGAACCGGTCACCGGGTATTGGGTGAACAGGTGCATCCAAACTCTACCCGACTACTACGTAAGCATGTCATTCCAAGCCATTGCCCCCTCCCCACCCCCACTCAGCCATTAGTAAGCCCAGGAAAAAAAAAAGGCTGGACCTCAGTCGCCTTAATTGAAAGAGCAGAGCGGTAATATACCGTGCTCACCATCCACTGCTTTTACTTACGCCTTATCAGTGACTCAGCCCACCGGCCCGCCCATCACTTGTCCTTGGTGAATGGGCGACATGTCTCATATCGGTAGTGAGAACCCGTTCTGTTGGTTAATTGACCCCTCGTCTTCCCCAATATTAGGCTGGGTGGCTCATTCCACATTTGGAAGGTAAAGTACACGTGATAAGGAACCGATTGTAACTGCTCTTACCTTCGAATTCTATGCAAACGGTGCTATTTTTTGATGGCGAGGCAACGTAACCTTCCTTCTACGAATATCTTACATAAGTGTTCTATGGTTGGAATATCGGGTTATTCTCGTTTTCTGCCATGTACTTCTATCACCACAGGCTGCGGCATTAGTACTGACGTATATCTGACTTCAAATACGCAAGAGTATAGCCCACCTGCACGTCAGGGTTATGTTTTACTCGTCCGCATTTTCACTGTAGAAACTGTCTGCCCACAAACACAGGGCCTTTTAGGCTATTTCTAATCACATTGACGCAGTAAGTTCGCAGATAGACGTATGCCCAACTTATAGCAACTATTATTATATCTGGGACAGGCCAAAAAAAAGAACCACCGATATTCATTACCGCTTAGAGGTGGATAAATGTCTCGCTAAGGAAAAGGGAGAGATGGGTCACCCTCAGTCAAAATCACATGTACACTTTATTTAAATGAAATATACAAAGGTACTCTTAAATTGCCACAAACATAAACGGGGATATTCTACTATGCTCCTACTTCACTATCAGCCCAGTATCAAGCGTTTTGGTGTATAGCACACGCGTCACTTGTCAAAGGAACGGAGTATCTGCCAGTACAGTTAAAGCAAGCGTACAGCAAAGACTAAAGTATAGAAATAAGGATATGGGTGATTTTTTTTCGACTATATAGAGAAAAACCCGCCAGCATTGAGTTGGTCTCTCACTAAACCCTATGGATTAAATTTTGTAACTAGTACATTTTTGCTCCAAATCTCTATATAATTGAAAAAAAAAACTACCCATATGTTTAATTTAATGAGCAATCCTGTAACTCTTTAATATCACTAACCTACCGGTGTAGTGCGTGTATGAAGGGTTATCACTCCCTTCTCTAAAGAATGGTATTTACACCCATAAGGGGGTGCGACCATGTGGTGGAGAAATACCATGTCCAACCAAACGAATCACCATTTTTAATGGGAAAGCAGTTTGGTCGAACCACGTCACTATTAGACCATAGTCTCCACCGGGTTGAGTTTGGTAGTGTCCCTTGTGAGGCTCACACATGTGAGGTATAAAAAAAGAGGAGGTTTTGACCAGTGGTATCCCCTATGTTTTCATTTGTTTACTTCTTTTTTTTTCTCTTTTTTAAACATGACACAGGAGATTATCCCATATCCTCACTTCACTCCGTTCTCCCCCAATTTTCCCTTGCACAAATATACACTGCGTCGACCATGGTGCTACGTTAAACCCTTGCTGTACTACAATCCCTCCACCTGTTGTACCCCCCAGTCCAGCAAACACCACATACATTCTACGACCTTGGCACGTTTATCCAAAGACAATAGGAACCTATGAGCCAACTCGCTTAAATACATTATCCAGTTGAAAATTGTGGTATCCCCCCAGGCTTTTCATAGCGTAGGAAAAAAAACTAGAAAATATAAGCATTACAAAGGAAGGCCAATTCAACTCTAGCGGATTTTATGATGATAAACCTCACACTTTTTTATGCCATTTTTACTGTCTCACAAAACCTATCCCCCCTTTTTTTACTATTTACTCCAGCCATTTCCTTTTTACCTGGCCAGATGGTGTATTTTTCAATATCACTATGGAAATTGCGTTTGAAACTCAGATATTCACCGCTATCCAGTGCGAATGCCCGTACCAACCTTTGTGCTTTTTCTATACGGTAGGTTAAACATGGTTAAGATTACGGTTATCGTAACTCGCTGGAAACACTATATATTTACACACATTTTGCTTTCCGTTATTGAGACCCGATAAACAGTTGGACAGTATTTGCGTTCTCCTTCAGCAGACTCTAGATTTCGGACAATATGAGTGTTGCTTTTTTTCGAATGTATAACGAAAAATCCACCAGGGTTGAATGGGACTCTCGCAAAATCCTATAGGTTTAATGGCTATTGGTACATCTTTGCTCTAAATCGCTATATTGGTGAAAAAAAATTACCCGTATGTGTCCCACACGATTGGGTGTTGCAGTCCTTCACTCACTTCAGTGCATTCCTGTGTACCAGCATAGGATTGGACTCTATCGGTTGCCACCTATATTTTATCTATTTTTCAGGCCCTGGGTAAACAGAACAGAGTTTCACATTCACAGGGTGACTTGGACGATGATTACCTCTACCGCAACTTTACATTGCCAGTGTTTCACACTGATGATTGGTATGTTATCTTAATCTATAGTAAATGAATACCCAACAAAAGAAAGGAAGTGGAATGCGGAAAAAGAGTTATTCTTCATTTACCCGTTTCGGATTGGTAAAACCTTTATCATTTCAGAGGAGGGTAAATCTGCATGATACAACTAAAAATGGCTTGTACTTTATGTTGATTGAAAAATATCTCATCCTATGTCCTATGTAATGATCGCAATAGAGAGATACAGCAGACCAGTTTAATAGGAGATACATAGCATTTACTGGTTCCCCTGAGCACTATGGTCCTGTTTTAAACAGATTTCCCATAAGCTCAACCTTACCTAATTTATAAATATATTACAAAGACCACGCGTACCCCCAATGGTAAAGATGATTACAGGAGATTTGCACTCAATATTTATCGAAATGGATATAAATCCGTTATTTTTTTTATTGATTGAATAATCGAGGGTGAGTCCCGTTGGTGTGAATTGTTTTTGGAACTTCCTAGTCTGTGGGGCCTGGGTTTCATTGGTAACGACTTTCGGTCTGGTATTCATTATCCCTGCTGGCATGGGTGGTGGTGGGGGGAGCTCAAATCGTCATAAGGATACGACGAGGACAGTCAAATTACCTGACGAGGCTGTCTTGCAATATATTTATAATTCACTATTCGTTAACGAGATCACAATAACACCAATTAGGCTGTTTTTTTTACTTATTATGGTTCATAATAATTTGCAATAAAGATGCATATCTGTGATTATCATTGTGATTATGCTAATATATAACTTTTAAAAACTCGGACTTTTCATATAGAGGTTAGGTAATAACTCTCTTGCTGGTGCATCTAGAAATTAATAGTAGTCAGACATAAGAAACTTGTCAATTCCATGAGAATAAGGTAAAATGATATTCGATAAGTGATGATGGGGTGATCGGCCAACCATCATAAGCTTTGAACCAAAATCGTAATCCTGCTTCTACTGCCCTGAATGATTCGCCTGTGCGAAGGCGGGAAAGATCGGCGTTAAACACTAAATTCAACCCTTTCGGTTAAAACTATGATATTATACCATTTGGCTCAAGTATCACAAGGTACCACAGGGAATTAGTTTTCCAAAAAGGAATTGAAAAAAAAGAGTAACAAGTCAGCCGGGCTAGCATTGGTGCGTAGAGAGGGGAGTTAAATTAGGCTGTCTTTGTCATTCACCAGCTTCAATATGCGAAAAAGAACCACAACGGCTACATAAATAATTGTGCGGAAAAAACACATGGGGAGTTTTTTTTTCGTCTATATAGCAGTTTAGAGCGAAGATGTACCAGCTACAAGTTTAACCAATAGGAATTTGTGAGAGATCCAGTCAATTTTGGCGGATTTTTCGCTATATGGTCGAAAAAAAAATCACCCACATGAATGACGAAAAAGAGGAGGACGGATTTTTGTCACACCTAATGCCTTTCTTCCTTCAGTTTTTCCATCTCCGCTCTCGCCCGTTGCCTTTCCTTGATGTTACACTTGCTTTCGAAATCTGTGGCCGATAGGCCAGTGGCCTATTGCAGCAGGGCTCAATAAGACAAAAGAATAAGCCACAGGATACACTGTATACTGTGGAGGACCAACAAAGTGCGTCTTGTGTAGAGAAGTGGCGAATAATGAACCGAACCCGGAGCAGGCTTCCTCCCTCCTCCCTTGTTTTCGTTTTCTGAATCCTCTCCCCCCCCCACCTATTCTCAGGTGTTACCCACTTGGAGGTTCCCTCACACCAAGCCTTTTTCCTCTTTTCATTCCGTGCTGGCCTTTCATTAAATTCGGTCTTCATGGTCCTTCCACACTTTTGTTATAAGCGCTTTGGTTATTTTTCCTCTTGCAGATTTTCAGGGAACAAGTGTATAGAGCTGACAAATCGTACTCTCCCCAGCCCCTATCCCTGAATCCGATGGTGTATGATGGATTCACGACTAATTGTCGACCCAGCCCTTGTTCTATTGGTCTTTCACCCTCTTTGCTATTTTTATTCAACAACCCAAACATGGAGAGTTCCCCTTCCCTCTTTCCCCGTATTTAGGTAAATCTATTCGAGGGCCAATCGCCGTGGTTGCACAGGAGAGATGGAGAAAATGGGATGTGCTTCCCTTGAACATCCTTTCTTTTGTGAAGGCCTTATATAAAGCTGTTTTCCCCACAAAACCTCTGTGGATTTCTTTTTCGAGGGTTATCGGAGGATCATTTTAAAGTCGACAGGTGATGTTTATGAATTACTTCTCTCCCCAATCCGCTTGTTGTACAATTACTTGATAAAAGTTCTCGCAAGTAGCTTGTTCTCCATTAACACTGGTACGCTTTATCCCTATCGTGGCTATTCCGATTTCCGATTTTATTTAATTTATTCAGGAGTCCACTTTCATTTTCCTCTTTTTATCGTTAATTAGTGTTGACAATTTAGGCCTCCGAGCCATTTCTCGCACGTGTCCTCAGGAATAGCATTGTCACAGATATTTCGTTATTTATCTTGGTTTATTTCGGATATTTTTCCAAATATCTGCTCCATTCTTTTTTAAAAAAGGATTATTAGTCATACGACGAGTGTGCTTATTCCCTGCTTGCTACTATGTCAGTTGGATGGGCCTTACTAACACGATAGAAGCACCCGTAGGCAAAATATTCGTACACGATATATTATACTGGCCTCTGTCCTAGGTGAATCGTGAAAAATCGTTGCATCTTGGTTTCCTGTCCTTTGCTGCAATTCTAGACTATTCATGACTGCCCCACCCAACACCTCGTCCTTTTAATTTTTTTTTTAAAAATAGTTTCCGTATGACATCCTTTTGTCAATGTGTTAACTTTGTATACTTTCACATAATTTCTTCTCTTTGCATCCGTTTATCATAATTCATCATGGGAGTTATCTACGAGCCTTCAGAGAGATACTCTCATTTTTACAAATACATCATTTTTGGAACCATGACGGGTTTGGCGGTGATCTATGTCAAAGTCACCACTTTCCTTTTTTTCATATGGGGTAAGCAGATGCGAGATATCCAACAGCGGTCCATGCGACTCACTCTGGTCCAGAGTTTTATCATATTTTCTCAAATCATTTTAAGTGGGTTGGGAACGATGTTAAACGAAAATGCTTATCCCTGCTTTCTACTTTTATGGGGGTTAACATTTGGTTGTCTCTTAATCACCCTTTCGTTTTCCACCAGGGCCATACAATTCACCTTTCGGGTGTTTATTAACCAGTCTAAACTCAAGGCCCGGCGAAGTAACATTCTACAAATGGCCGCGGCCCACACCCGTAAGGAAGAGTTACTTACCTCTGCTGCGGCGCCCTTGATCTCCACAACCGAACAAAATTTCTCTATAAAACATTGGTTCATCCAACATCGTCGCAAACTGGCCAGTGAACGGTACCTTTTGGCCATCCTGGCGGTCCTGGCCACTTGTACCACAATATACGATTTGCTGGTTAACATTTATGTGGACAGTTTTAGCCTTTACCCTTTGGGGACCAGTTGTAAATTTAATTGGCCCTATTACCCGACCATGGTCTGGATTGCCATCCACCTCTTCGTGGTGTTTCCTCTGATCATTTACAAACTCTGGCGACTAACTGACGCGTATGGTATCCGCACGGACTTGATCGTGTGTTGCGTGGCGGCCAGTGTCGGTATGATCATGTTCCTGGTCTGGCAGTTCCTGTTCAGGGCCTACCGAAATTATATAAGTTCACTCATCTGGTTCTTCCTGGCAATGTTGGTCATTCACACGTCATCCGTGGTCATTCCCGTGTTCCGGATGTTCCGTGACCGACGGAACCAGCCCACTCACGCGTTGTCACATCGGCCCACTATATCCGGGCCCTACCAAACCAGTACTTCCGAGTGGACCCAGTTCATTACCACATTGGAACAACCCGTGACCATGCACCGTCTCAAGGAAATGGCTTCCCACTGTTTATGTACAGAAACCGTCATCTTTTTGGAAGAGTACCAAGAATTGAAGACCTTAATCGTGAGCACCTACGCGCCCGAAACGGGGGCCATGCCCAAACCATCTTTTTCTAGTCATCTCGCTGTCCAGCCTCCTTCTCGGAGTTGTAGCTACAGCTTTAGTAGCGGAAATAGTCAGGACCTCCAGGAACGACCACCTCCCGCGTACGATCAGGATCTCCCCTATGCGTTGTTTGAAAAATCCCACGAAACCCTGCAGACGCCCGGATCTTCCACAGTCATCTCCCCCATCGGGGTTTCCATGGGGGAAAGTTTTAGCGCCCAGAGTGCCACATCGACCACGATCAGCGAGCACGAATTAATACTAATTCGCTCTAATTCTACCATTGTATTGGCCTTTAACATGTTCGCTCAGCAATTCATTATGCCCCAGTCCGACCTCATGCTCCAAGTCAAACTCAAGTGTGCCCAAACTGTCATAAAACGTATTATCCATGGGGATTACACGTACGACATGTTCGATGAGGCTTACAAGGAAGTATTGGAATTTTTGTTCAAAAATGTATATCCTAAATTGCGTAATAAATAAATGGATGGCGGCAACAGCTTTGACTGCCAACTGGACCCGGCAAAAGTGTGGGCTTGTTGGGGCTTACCCAGCTGGAGAGCCTTTTCCAGGGGAAGGAGGATGTAATTTTTCCGGTGTAACCATAATTTTTTTTTATATACTCGTTGCTTTGATCATAACTAGTACCTGTAGTGGTTACAAATTATTCTTCCCTTTCAGTTTATATTTCATTGGGTTCTTCACCCTACTGTAGATTAATAATACTCGATTGATTTTTATATTGACTAGTTATCCTATGCTAGTCAAACGTTCTACTTTGTATGTTGTTTTCACCTTTTGCAAAGGGGATAGCTAGTTTTATATTGATTAGTATTGCATAAAAATTGATATATATACTCATGAGGGGGGAGGTTTTTTTTTTGCCATTTTACAATATCTGCCATGGTATTGGTAAACACGCTGTGACTGACCCATTTCTCTCCATCTTTTGGAAAGGAGGTCGACCAAATTTCAGTTTTAAAGTGAGTGATTGTAGTAAAGGGATATTTGACTTTCGATATAGTGGTGGTTAATCCCTAAAGAATAAGAATGAGTCAAATAAAAGTCCTACAGGGTCGAGTTTTCCCTACCAATTCGCTTGTCCACAACCCTCTTACACCCATTGGGATAAGAACGACCGGGTGATACACAGTGACTGTAGGGTGTTTGGATTAGGAAGGTGGAATGTGTTTATCAACCAGCAGACAATTACAACGCTGGAATAAATAAACAGAACGCAGAATAGTAATGTAATAGGCGAACGAAGTAAAGTTGAAAAAAAAATTCAATGTCACAAATCATTCATATTCATGTTTAACCTCATGATCAGTTGCGGCTTCACCCTTTCATAGGAGTACAGGAAGGAAATAAAACATTCATGAATTGCCTTACAAAATTATTTAGATATCCCGAATAATGAGAGTTCATGTGTACGGGTTCTTTTGGGATAGAACGTAAGGAGACCGATGGCACTTCCTGTGGCATAACAATAGTAATGACGATAAAGAATACTTAAAACATATATATATATATATATAATAATGATAATAATAATGGTGTAATCTGTTGAATAATACTTAACTTATAGGAATAATAAATTAATTACACAAATCGACCAATCCTCTGTTTAGAATTAGCATTGTGCACTACGGTATCAAATGTCGAAATAAAATGAGACTATACTCAAGTGGAACATCACTTAAAGAACAAACTACTAGCTACGATTGATTATAAATCTCCACACATCTGTTTAATGGACGAAATCAACCAGTGCTAAGAGTGAATTTATTCTTAAACTATAAACGAATAGAATAAGTAATGGACAAAGGAAAGGACACCAAACCTATCGACAGGAACTGGGCAGGTTTAAATATACTGCTCAATTTCATCAATATAAATGGTAAAGGAAAGTAATTCAAACTTTGCACAAAATTTTTCACAAAACATTTCAAAATTGATGATTAATTCTGGACCATCTTTCCGTAAAAACTGATCAAATTTGTACGGATAAATAATCCTAAAAATAAATGATATCACTGGATCACAGACTGATGGATTATTTCACCATACCTTCTATGATGCCGTACACTTTCAACACACCAGGGTCGCCCTGCTTGGGAAAGTAGGCTGCCTATTCTTCCTTTGGCCACTGTGAGAAGCTCCCCCCCCCAAGCTCAAATATTGTCCCCAAATTTAATCACTGGACCAGCGCATAACCTCCAAGTAGGAGCGTCGTGCATTGTAGAGGGCATAGGTAACATATTCGAGACCATTAACCGAGCCCTTCTTAATCACAAGGAAATGAAGTCTGCCTTTGCCAACCGTGAATTACTCCCTTGTTTACTGCACGTTACTGCAATGGGAATTTCGCAATATGTGCTATGTTTTTATTCGACCCCAAGAAGATCTGGGAGTGCACATTAACTTTACCACGGCCCATAATTTAAAGACTGCCGTGGAGGCTAAATTTACCCCCTTACCATGTTTGACAAAGTACTCGATGAGGTATCGCATATACTCTAAACATTTTTATGCGGTATATTTTTTAATTTCGCCTGTACTATCGAGAATAACCACTTTGAATTACTGAAAATACAGGGTATACCATATTCTTTTCCCTTGAGTGTTATTAAGCAATAGTATGATTATTATTTAAGAAAGATTCAAAGCAATACATGCGTAAAAGTAAAGTTAAATCGAAGCCATATTGGCAACACGATACGTATGGAATCGAGAAACCCATCAGGAAAAATCAAATGTGGGTGTACTTTCATTAAAAGCAAGAATATATACTAACATAGGGTCATTAAGTGGCCTGAATTAAGCTGGAAAGCCAATATTGGAGAGTATACCGAACCAAATCGAGTAGCTGAGGGGTTACCGGCACCTGTTGAGCGGGTGATAGGGTGGGATTGCCCTGCTCAGTACCCCACCCCTGGGGGTGAGATGAGGTACCGTCCTGGTAATCGGCAGGTTGGGAACTGGGCGACTGCGATGGTGCATCAGTAGCAGGGTATTGACCCCCTTTCCAGTTATTTTCATCGCCAGTATCCGGCAAAGGGCTTATATCGGATGAAGGATTGTTATTACTGCTAGTGGGCATGAGGTTACCAACAGTGCTAGTTGTAACATTCTGGACAGGCTCAAAGGGCGAAACAGTACCATTGCCATTACTGGGCGCGTGGTTGCCAATATTGGGGTACGTAGTATTCTGGGGAGGGGTAACAGGTGGGGCCGTGGTGTTAGTGTTGTCTTCAACAGGGGTCACACCATCACAATGGGGAGTAAAGGCTAAGTAGCGGATTCGAGCGATGGCAGGTTGGCTCCAGTCCGTTTTCCCAGCCCAAACTGAATGCTTCTCACCGCCGTTCCACAGGTTCAGTTTTAGTTTTTTGGCATCATCGGGGTACTGGGACAATTCAGAGCGTTTAAAGCTGTTGCCTACCACACCGTTCACCTTGAACTCAATGCGGTCCGGAAGAAATACAATATCGTAACGGTAAAATACTTCAGACATGGGTTGTTTAACTTTGATGTCAGTGGCTTTTTCGTGCCCGGCGAGGGATTTACCGTCAATAAAGAGCATGGTCTCCACCGCATTCGGTTTGGGACCGACCCATTCCATGTCGATTTCGTCCTTACCCTGCTCACCTCGGATAAAGGCGGTCGCCCAACCAGAGACAGGGGCCATGGTTAGTTCAACGGTGGCGGTACCGTAGTGAATGTCGTTGAACTTGTAGGTAATACCTGGCCACCAGCAGGTCTTATCCGCTTTCAAAACCAATACGCCGTTGGCATCCGCGGTGGCACCCGTACCATCGCAGTCGATGATAAAACTATCACGGAATGCGGCGTCTTTAAAATTGATCCATTCCTTTCGCTCACAGGTCGTAGCATTTATGGGGGCGGGGAGAGAGAAGGCCTGAGGCAGGGCCCATACTGAATTCTGCAGGGGAGTTAGTGTTACCAACGTGTAAAGTAAGGCAAGTGCACCGTAGGTTCGAGTTTGCTTAACAAAGTACATGATGAAAACTAGAAATTAAAGAAATTTTGAATACCAAGATTATTACACAATAGATGATCAAGTCCGTTTCCTGACCTTAGGGAGACACTTGGAGATATCAATGGAGAGTCAAAGCGAAAAACGTGGAACCGGCAGGATGGGTAGCGAGGGTGTCTCCAATATCAAAAAGCTAGATGTACGATTTCGAAAATGCAGAACCCTAATACAACCATTAAGCGATAGAGGATTGATATGGCTAACGAGTGTCACAGAACGGGGAGGCCTCCAGTAGTCAGTGAAACTGCGCTGTGGTATGATCTAATGATATCGGTGACACTGTATCGATTACAGACACAACTGAGCAAATATAAAATTACTAGCCAGTGTGGTTTAAAATCGTCCCAGTGTATGAATAAGGTGAAGGTAACAATTTCACAATAGGTTTGTCTTTTGACAAAAAAATATTATAGCAGTGGTAAAAAAAAATTCAAGACAATTCGAACAATATCCAAAAGACTGAGCCAGGGAGTACTATAGGTTTTATACCAATGGTATGACCGGCACAGAGGAGTAGATTGAGTATGGCGTATGTAAGTGGACAGTAAAAGGGTGTCATTGAAATCATTCGGACCCGTGTCATTCACCATAGAAAGGGATAGTAGAGGTGCACTAAGACGTACTATCATTACCTACGTGCTTATCATTGGACAATACTTTAAGCATAAGGTGATTGGTAACCATTGAAGGCGGATTACAATATCCGGAGTGACCCAGGTTCATAAGTCCCTAGCCCAGATTCTACCAAAAGATGAGTATTATATTAATAAAGCGAATATGGCCTGGAATCGTATTAAAAAACGAACAAGCTGCCTCGAACATATTCTCCATCTCAGTGACCATAGATAGCCTTTCGTACCCTCCCTTCCCCTGCGCCCTGGTTAGTTTGTCCCTCGGCTAAAAACTACTTTCAACGAAATTATCTTGACCCGATCCGCTTGAGGTCATATAGATGGGCTCATACCCTCTACCTCGCCAATGGCATTACAGGCTTTTGGTCAGTGTTCCCCATACCGTTTGTCTTAGAGCCAACATTAAAATATATTCTCGACAAAGGGGCCCCATTCCTTATTCAGAAGGAAAATAAATACGATGGCGGTACTAAATTTTGCCCAAACCATCAGCAGTAGCCATTACCCAATCTCAAAGCCTTTGTCTTTCCTTACACAAGGCCAGGCCTCCCTACTGTAGACCGAAATAGCTATCATAAAAAAAGAGTATAAATTTACTGTGATTCAATAGAGCCCCCAGCAGAAACCCTTGTAGAATATTCGGCTTTCTTTTGAACTCAGCCAAAACCCAACTGAAATCCACCAAACTTTGCAATGTATTTATGCAAGAGGTTGTCCTTCGTATACCATGGTGTGCCATTGGTACAATAACTTTAAGGCTGGTCATTTGTCATTTGAAGATGAGCACTGCACAGGACGTCCTTCCAATGAGACCTATGAATATAAAAGTGACACCATCAAACAGCTAGTTAACGAAGACCCATTTGTGACCCTGAATGTGCTTGCGTGGGAGGTGAAGACTTCAGTAAGGGATGTTCAGAACGTCCTCCACAATCAGTGGCATTACCATTCATACCTTAGTACTTGGGTTCCCCATTTCCTAACCTTGGGGTTGCAGAATGACCACAAAACCTTTTGCCTCAATTTCCCTGACCGTTTTCAGAAACCAACTATCTCGTGTATGATGAAACCTGGGTTTACTGTAATAACCCCCAGACTGGCACTGGTCAAAAGATATTGGTGCCAGAACACCAAGGTCAGCATGACCCCATCTCTGCTCAGCCATGGTGTACCTTAAAATTACTAAATTTTAAATGGACTGTGCTCCTCAATAAAGTGAGCATGTTTTATACTGTTTTCAATACTGGTGACACTAGGTCCAAGAGTTAACAGTACTTAAGGAATTATGTCAAACCAGTGGTTGGGGAATGGCAGAAAGCACATCCAAATTCACCTACTTCTCAAAATTTTCCTCCACCAGGATAATACAAGGCCCATATGGATGAGCTTGGACTCCAACTACTGAAAGCACCACTCTACTTTCCTGACCTTGCACCATGTGACTTTTGGTTATTCCCATGCATCAAGAAAAAGTTGGAGGGTAGAGTCTTTGACAATGATGATGACATTATAGGGGTATATAATGAAGTCCTTGGTTCCCTCCAACGAAGTGATTTTCACAGATGTTTTGATGAGTGGTTCAA
>JAOPJG010000447.1:0-24106 GCA_027478255.1 Dispira simplex | reverse complement strand
CCCGACCTAGGGCTACTTCCTTGAGTTGGGCGCGTAATTTAGTCACTTCTTCGGAGCATACTAGTGGGGGCAATCGATGAATCTTTTCCAATACTTTTGTGAACTCTTCCTGATCGGGAAAGGTAACGTCTTGTTTAATGGGTCGTTGCGCCCACGAATGCGGTGTCCAGCTGGCCATGTCGAAAGGTGAGTAACGTAGTGATGCGTGGCTCGGAGTAGATAAAGAACGGATCGTACTCACCAAGAGGTTAAGAACTGGACCGATCAATGGTCAATGCAGAAATAAACGTTGGAGGTGAAAAATTAAAATGGTACTTGGTAGTACAGTAAATGCCGAGCTTGGTGTAGTACAGGAAGGTCAATAAGAAAAGCCGTTTAATAAAAATAACTAACGGCCACGTTGGGTAAAACCAGTGAGAGGGAGGTTGTACCGTAAAATAATTTGAGAAACTCGTACGAATGGGAATCGCAGCCAGATTTTATAGACCGCATGTGGTATTATGCATTATTGGACCTGGATATCATTTTCGGCATTAAATCCAATTGAGGCAGCCGGAGGTGAAAAAGGATAACCACTTAACACTGTCTTAACCCCTGTCCCTAGCAGAAATAGATGTGTGGAGTTAGCCATGCTGAGTCATGCATATATCGAGATGACCAATCAAAAGAGAAGCCACATTGGTTACATGCTCGGAGGTAAGGCATTATTAAACTGCATCAAAAAAGTGAGCTGCTTCAAGTAAATTTCATAACTTGTTATAGTAGACACTGTTGTACGATTATATGTTATTAAGCAACCACGCTGCAGGAGTTCGACCTCCTGCTAATTAGACAAAACATTGTTGGGATACGAAGGTCCTACTCACGACTGCCAAGTTCAGCTGCATTAATTTCAACCCTTCGTCTACCCAGCTCGCTTCTGTCGTACCCCACATTCATTTGGATGTTGATATTGTTTATTAGCATATAATACTTTCACTAGAAATGAACTCTCTGCACTCTCTTCTACCCTCCATTCTGTTACCGAAAAAAGGAACTGGTATTAGGTTATATGAGTTGCTATCCACTCCATACCTTCCAAAAGGCCATCACCTTTAACTGCCGAACAAGCCTGGATATGCCACTGTCGATTCTTGACGCTAGTCAGTCCCAGAAGGTTGGAGATTTGGACAGCCGTAAGGGCAGATTCCATATCTTGCTTGTTGGCGTATATAAGTACCGGGGCATTCGCAGTGTTTTCGTCGCGCAGCATCCGGTAAAGTTCGCGTTTCGCAATATGTAACCGGTCTGGGTCGGCACTATCAATGACCACAATGATGGCCTTGGTATCACAGTAATAAGTAGACCAGGTTGCACGTAGGGCGTCCTGTCCTCCGACATCCCATACCAGAAATTTGAGATTCCGAAACCGCACTTCCTAAACTCGTAATGCGTCATTAGTCACCAACCAATGTCAAAAAAAAGAAAGGAAAGCAAATGTATGGGGGGGAGGGTTAGTGCCTGTCTTGCAAAGGGTTGTCATGTTAGTACTGAACACCACTCGACAGCGCAAACGAAAGCAAGAGTAGATAATACCACCAACCCATACTTACCTCTACGTTACTTCCGATAGTGGGGGTTGTTTCCACCACTTCGTCCATCATACTGACATGTTTGGACAATAGGCATCAGCGTCAAAAAGAGCAAATGAAAAGGCCGGTGAATCAAATCCGCAGTTTTAAGACGAATTCATTACAGTTACACAACACGTTGTAAAATATACATAAACTGGGATTAGTTTGTCGATTGAAACATCCAACGGCATGGGTAGCGTAGAGTACCAGGCGTAAGTCACAGCACCTTGGTTAACCCGTTACATAATTTCCCCGAATATGTATACTTACAGCTTATACAGAATGGTGGTTTTGCCGGCATTGTCAAGTCCGATAATCACGAGCTTGTGGTTGCCCGCTCCGAAAAGTCGCCATATTTTTGAAGCCAATAAGCCCATGGTATATAAGTCCAGGTGAACGTTGTTGAAGGATATCTTTCTATATCTAATGGCAGGGTTACGCAAGGCTAATGGGAAAGAGATAAAACGCTGCTAGAATCAAGACGAGCGGGACGGTCGGAATTCACGAAAAGGGAAATTCAAGTCAAGGCGGACCCGATTAGACGATTCAAATAGCATGAAAAAAAGGATGCAAGGAAGAGGGGAGGGAGATCACAAAGTTACAATATGTTGTCCTGGTGAGGGTTAGAAATTACAAAATGAAAACAGTCATGTCTGACAAGTAAAAAAGAAGAGCCCGTCTCTTTCCGTCAGGCTTGAACGTTAAGGATAAGTTTACAGTATTCTTTGTCACTGTGTATTCGGGAATTGGCCCTAAACTCATCGCCACCAGAGGCCGATCCTGGGTCCGTACCTAATGACATAATGCGAACCTGCTCCATAAGAAATAGGATTGAATAATATGGGAATGAATAACAAGTGAACCATGTGGGCAACTATTTTACAACCTTATGGCAGAAAATCCGCCAGAGTTGAATGGTTTTTTACAGAAACCTATTGGTTAAATAGTTATTGACACATTTTTGCTCCGGATCACAATAAGTTTGCCAAATTACCCACCCATAAGGCTGATATTCTAGAAAGGTTGGAAGGAGGGAGATACCGGGTATGACATCCTTATGAAGGTAGCAATTTATCGCATGCGTACCTTTGAGGAGGAAGGAGAGAATGGCACACAGTGTGGATAGTAAAGTTGTCCTTAGGGATTCTCTGTTTATAGTAAGAATAAAGCATACCAGATTTTGACATTCATTTTGGCAGTCCAAATTAACTAGAACCTGCCACTGTGGCCATTTTACAAAGTCCAAACAATGCATTTCACGGTGGAAGTTATCAGGATCTAGTCTGTGTGCGTCTTGCTGAGACTAGCACATGGTTTACAAATTAGGGCAGTTTGCTGTGGATCCGATTTGAACAGATTTAGCTGGAAGAGTGCTATAAAGATTACATTATCGCTAGGTGTGAGAATTCTTCCTTCCCCACCCCCTCCCATAAAAAAGAATGATGTGTAACAGCAGTGGTCCATGTTTTTTTTCGAATAATGGATGACAATGTAAAAAAAGTGACCCAGCGCTGGGTGAGGGGAGTTGAATAGATAAGTGGTTTTTCTCGTGAACGATGTCGACCGGTTGGTGGCTGGCATCCCGTGTTCAACATGATGACATAAAGCAATATACTCGGTGCAAAAATGTCATTTTTCACCTTGAAAAACAACAGATCAAAAAAAAATTAAGTCCTGTATATAAATTCCGTTTTCGGGATCGACACTGGCCACAGCTACAGGGCTGTTGCGTGTGACACACAGGTGTAGAGGGATGTAGTCGTGTACCAGCTTGTGAAACGACTTCATTTCTGGTGGCGGAGCTGTACGAGTATTTTGGAAGGAGGCATAACGACGTGGTTCCAGTTACCTTTTGGTCCGGCTTATACCACCCAGAGGTTTTTCCGACAGCCCTATCCTTCTGATGGGATACTCCCCTTGCTTTTTTGGAAACCTGTTACACTGGCTGAAATGGAAGACTCACACGCAGCATAGATACCATTTAAAACCTACCAAGACACTATTAAGTACATTGATTGTCCAGGGCAGATATACGTTTTAAAGAGTTGATTTTTGGAGTGGGTGGAAAGAGTTGTAGATGCCTCCATATTATGGAACAAAATATCACCACCCGAATATTCTACCTTCATTGACACCACTAGTTGTGGAAGAGAGATGGATGTAGTGTAGCCTCCATTAAAAAATAGCCTTGTAGCCCAGGTCGGTCGCTGTCAAGTAGTATAGTAGGTTTATACCCCATAACGAAGTGCTGGCCTGGAAAAGGTCCCATAATTGAGTGGCTTCCAACCTCTCTTACTCACCTCCCCCCTTCCTTGATTGACATTGGAGGTCACTGAAAGGCAACAGTGTGGAGCTGTTTATTTTTGCGCATTGCATTAATTATCACTTTTATTAGCACATAGTAGATATAGCTTCCAGATCCAGGGATGCCTTGCTACAATGGTTTGGCTGAGTTGAGTATTGAATACACCGAGTTTCAACTCATTGACTGATCTACAAAAGTACAAGTTGTATTTCTTCGAGGAGATAAGGGAACATATACTCTTTGGAGTCTATAGTCGTCCTCTGTTATGACAGGGTGGAATTACTTATTGCTTGTATAGTCAAACATCCCCATAGCACATGGAATGCTGTGTTACAACAAACCAAGGTTTCCCCTCAACATCAAACGTTGAATCACTTCAGCTCATGTACTAAGGGCAGAGTTTGGGGACGAAATTTTTTGGCCATCAGTGGTACTCCGACATATTTTTGTCCCTTTCACTGCCTACCACTCCCCCCAGCACCAAAGTGGATCATTTTTGAACCTTGAGAATCCCCAGCCAGATACTTCCATTAGACATGGTCGCCGTTGACGATAGAGTCTGAAAGGGAGGACATTGCCGTAGACGAGTGAGAAAATGGAAGGCATACTCACTGGTGTGTAACACCTAGATCCATGTCAACTTTGTCTACCCAAAATCATTAACGCAGACAAACTGGGGATTTTTGAATATCATCACATTTCCGCAATACTCGCCATTCTTTCGACCCTGCATAACCCACATGGCACCTTATCCCAGTGGGTAGAAGACTCAGTTAATGGGGTTTCTGTGAATGGGAAAATGGACCTTGCTTTCCGAGCTACACTTGTCAATCCACCATGTGAAAATTAGTTAATGGATGCAGCTGGACTTATTCGCTTCTCTTTTTTTTCCTGCTGAGTGCCGGACTGTATTGGGCCCATACCCTTAAGGGAATGCCGACCACCTCCTCCGATTACCGGTCTCAGCAACAATCACCTGGTTCTATTAAGTTTGAGCGAGGCCACTAGGATTCTGCTTCCGCTTCACTAGTTTTGGCAGATGTCATTGTTATTTTTCTATTGTATTATAATCCTTGGATTAGTGATATAAATACCCATTATTTTTGCCTTTTTTACTATTCATCATCCACTTAAGTTTCAATTCTAGACCATTATCAACTGCAAGACTCATCCGTGTCATATTTATTCTAGCAACGCTTTCCGCAAGTCCTCATTCTAATCCCGCCCTGCCTCGTCCACCATGCGTTCGTTCACCTCGCTTTTTCTGGCCTCGATGGTCACCGTGGCCGTGTTGTCCTATCTTGAGTTTAGTTCGGCGCAACCAGGTGCCGGAAACGGCAATGCCCATGAAGCACAAGGTTTCCTGCGTGAAGCTAGAGGTAACCCAACTTACCGCACTTTGGTTAGACGCAGTCCTCAAGAGTGTGGCCGACAATGCACCTGCGCTCTCCGCAAACCCACAAATTCAGGCTAGTAAAAGGAAATTTTGCAATGAAAAAGTCACTTTTAGGGTTCACTATGTGACATGCTACGGTTACCACTGTCATTGAGTTCGTGTTGAATGCCACCATGCCTTCAGATGGACAATTCAAGCTATTTGCTATGTTGTCGGAGCTGAATTATTGTTTGGCTGCTTTTTACACTTTTTGTTTCTCTTGTCTGAGTGGCCACAGGGACTATTCCCTTCCAACCGTATGGGTAGTTTTTTTTCCACTATATAGGGAAAAAACCGCCGAAGTTGAATGGGTCTCACAAAATTCTATTGGTTATGCTGAGGTTGATACATTTTTTGCTCCAAATCTCTATATAGTTGGAAAAAATCACCCATATTTTTCTTTCCCGGATGCGAATTAGATGTCTTCAATTATCCACTTTGGTTGTGTAATAAAGCTCCATATTAAGTATCTGATCGGGTTACAACTTACATGGTGCTATGCATGGAAAGGAGTCGTGTACTGGGGGTTTTATTAGATTTCACATGATTAAAATTCTGACAGTCCAGATGTAGGGGACCTAGTTCTTCTTGCGTCTGCAGGAATCCCTGCACAACTATTCCGTATAACTTCACCTGCGCCGAGTAAAGTGCGATTAATACACGAGCGATTAGGTCCTGAGGTGTGTATTTAAGAGGGATCTATGATTGCCATTATCCAGAAGTTTCAGCGGCATTATTTAATTCTACCCCAACATGTTCCTGTAAGCGGCCTCATGTACTTAAAAATACACTTGGTAGTGCCATATTACTTACTTACTTATCCCCATAATTGCGCCGGCAGGACCACACTATCAAAATGATCCGTGTTGGTATAATCTTTTGGTAATGGGCTTAGAAAATTTACCCAGATAAACGAATATGGAGTCTGTATTGATAGACGTGGTAGGTTTTTCACTTTACATGTTATCCTTACTTTTGGTGCTTGACACTAAATTTTAATAATGAGTTGATATCTTTAAGCCTTTGCCAAAAATAACCAAAGCAAGTATAAATCTCACCCTCACTCTCCCAACCCCTTCAAATTAGCAAAAGAGTGGATGGCTGCCCTAATCCCTCTGTTCCCGAGCCTTGCCCCGGAAGAACTGAGCTACCCGTCCAATAGTGGTACCAAAGCTATCACAATGAAGCCGATGTTCAGCGATCCACCCCGGTAACTTGGTGTATATGCGTGGAGTACCGTAACGCTCGTCAAGTAATACCACGACGGCATAATCATCACGGTGACGGATAGCACGTCCAATGGACTGGTTCACCGCCTTCATACACAGATTTTCGTAGTACAGCCGTCCAGCAGGTATGGTGAGCATATTGGGCAGTGCAGTGGAACCAGAGGTCGTTACATCCGATATCTGAGCCGGCATGCTTGATTCCAACTGACCCATAAACCGAATTTTTTCCCGAAGTTCCGCCGATCCCAAATTGGCAAAGGGTAAACCCACCATTATAATCCCGCGTCCTAAATCATCGCTAAAGTTGATACCTTCGCTCATCTTGCCCCCAACTACGCTGAGCAAGAGAGCTCCTCTCTGTGTAGTGTCCTGCCGGTCCACCTGATCCTGTTGGGCCATGCGTGAGTAATCCGCTAAAATTTGGTCTACTTCACTGCTAGACCTTGGTTCCCTAAATACCTGTTTTTTCATTTCCAATTTAGCCAGCATACCAGACTTCTGCCAGTGATCGTACACCTGGTCCAGGTAGGTATAAGACGGTAGGAAACATACCACCCCACGGGGGATAACGTTGCATAAGTTAAACACGGCTTGGCCCAGCTCGGTGAGTAACCCCGGGCCGGTTCGATTTCCCGCCACAAAGTTGAAGGTGCGATTACCCGGACCTTTGGTCACCGATAATGTAAGCAAAGAGGTCGGGGGGATAATATGTCCACAGCTAAACCGGTGAATACGTTCCTGGGGCACATAGTGGAAAAGCAGGCGGAGAAACTCGTCCACGGGTTCCATAGTACCCCCAGCGACTACTACACTGCGGGCTTCTTCCACTACCTCACGAAATGGTTCACATGGGTTGAGTAATACGTACTTGAGAAAGGGTTGGGCCAAGGTATTCGCAGTGGGAGTAGTTAAACCCAAAATAATGCGACCGTCCCGATCGGTATTAGTGAGTGCCATCAAAAAGGTTTCCACGAGGGGTAGCGTTGTACGGAGCGAAGTCCAGTCGTTATCTTCACCATCCTCTTTTTCTTTTTCTTTTTCTTTTGTGTTTGGGTTTCCGTTAGACTGGTTTGACGTGGTGGGTTTAGATTGGGTAGATTGACATGAACGACGTTGCTGCTCACGGTCGATGAATCCGTTGAGCTTTTTGGCAATTTCACTCTGTTGCATAAAACGCTGCAGTTGGAATAGGTTAATGTTGTCAATTTTTAATTCGTGTAACAAATCGTTGGTGGTGAGCATACATGACGGTTCTTTGGTGTCGTTGGTCGCGGGAGTAAGCGAAATTCGTCGGTTGCCTCCTGAATTAAGGTATTTCCGAAGTGCCTTAAGGAGGGACAAGAGTTGACGAACGTAAATCACGTTTCCCCCGCTTAGTCGATTCTTGTACTTTTGGAAATATGCCGTTAGTTGGGAAAAGGCCTTATTGACGTGGTCTAAATGAACCGTACAACTGTGGATTTGGGAAAGTGTATCCGCTAAATTATGCGCTTCGTCGATTATAACTATATTGCCACGTAGTCGGATACCCAATGATTCTCGGGCGGATTTTTGGAGTAGTAGATTGTAAGGCAAGGTGACCAACTGGCTTTCGGATAAGGTAGAGCGGTTACCGTAGTAAGGACATACATGGAGTTGGCGGCCGAGCTGGACCATATCTTCAATGTCGTGAACTTCCGCCAGTGCATGATCCTGAAAGTTGTGCAAAGTGGCGGAATCTTTGGGAAAATATGGACAGCGTTTGTTGGCGGCTACGCCGCTCTTTTGCATATCCAGACATGTTTCATTAATACGTTGAATATTCCCCAAGGACTTCACCGGGTCGTGGATGCACAACGTGTTGCGAGACCCCATGGGAGTAACGGCAATGTGTTCGGAGTAGGCCGTTTTACGTACTTCGTGTATTAATTGTGATAGTTGCGAATGGGTGCGTGAGGCGAAATACACGGTAGTAAAGTACGGTTCCGTTTCGGCATCGAGCGTCGCCGGGTTATCAGACAGGCCGTGGTTAGCGGATGATGTCTTGATAGACGTGTCGGATTCTAAACTCTGTAAAAGTGTCCGCACCGTTGCCGAGTAACCGTCCTCCCCGATAGAACCCTGTTGTTCAGAGTCAAGATCACCCTCGTAGGGATCCAATAGAAACTCATCATCCGCACCGGATGCCACATTGTCCCCTATCACCGGATTAGTACTTACGTTGGTATTACGGGTGCGTTTGGTCCGACGTCGGGTTTCCCATTCCTCCACCCGGACCCGACGTAGCCGTTGTCGTTCCCGTATTGCTTCCCGACGGACTTGTTGATCCCGAATTTGGACTTCGATGTCTTGAAATAAAACCCAGTCGGGTTCTCTCGTGTCATTACTTTCCGCCAGCTGTTTTCTTAGTTCCGTCTTAGTGATATCCAACCGGCAGGCGTGGTCCTCAAGCCACTTGAAGGCTCCACATACCAAACTCAGGGTTTTACCCGTACCGGTGGGGCTTTCGAATATGCCGATTCGTCCCCGTTCGAGTGTTTCGTACAAGTTTTTCATAAATTGCTCTTGAATTTCATATGGTTGGTAGGGAAACCGAAACGCGCTTATTTGATCAGGGACCGGTAGGACGACTTTCAAAGGTTGGCTTGTATCGGTGGGTAACCTGGAATCCATGTTATTATGGGTCATGGCCGTAGTCAAGTCAACAAACAACCACCACTAGAGACAATGATAGTTGGGTCAAACGAATTCTGCAAAGTAAACCAGCGTATGCTAAGCACACCGTAAATAATAACCCTCGACAAAAGGCCCATTGTAAAAGGTGGTGGTGGTGTTGGAGGTATAATTATATACGGTACACACATAAACACAACAGACACACAGCCTGTGGTGTGGCTCATTTTTGATGTGGAAAAATAGGGATACTCACTTTGTCCAACCAGATTTCGCCTATTTCCCCCATTCACACTGCTGGCTGTGTCGTTAAGTTGAAAGTGCTTGCAACCTTGTTAAACCTTGTCAGAATACCATTTTTATAGCTACGTTTAATAGTGTCCTGTTCTATTGATTATCTAATTGTATCCTATTATATACCACCATGCCCTTTTACGAATTACTCTGCATCGCCAAGCCTACGCTAGGCATGGTAAGTATTTGAATCTGTGCACTTTTTTTTCGCTGACGATAGATAGGTTGATCATGCTCACCTAATACCTTTTTTGTCTCACGATTAAAAATTAGATGTGGCCCTCTCAAGCCCACTTACTAATCTTGTACCATGTCCACCTCGCTGCTGATCACTATCCTGACGATAATATTTTCGGTGGAATAGGCCAATACCCGTGATTTGTTGAAAAACGCTGCGCTTATAGTTCTGGATCGGGGTGGTGTAGTGCGTGGCTTTTCGTTTTTCGGCACCCGTTCGTTGCCTCAGCGTATCAAACGGCACCAGGAATTTTTCAACGAGGGAAAGTAAGTATTACATAAGCATAGTGCTATTCATAAGTATGATTGGATGTAGGGTCCTTAACCTTTGTTACGGATTATTGCAAGCAACATATGATAGAAATATGCAGCGACAACCTTCTTATCTAGTCATAATTTCTCTTAAAGGTATAGTTAATTGAATTTGTAGAAATTAACGAAGCAATCTCGTAATTTTACCGCGTTTGTGTGGGTGTTTACATTGAACGTCCTCAGGTATTGGCTGATGCACTTTGATTGCAACCCTCAAACCTACAACGAACTAGGCAAAAACCTCCGGTTGGATCCCCGTGTCTTGCGCCATAACTTTATTAAATTGGAGAATCCATTTAAGACGTTCGAATACCTCAACGAAAAACGCCCTGAGAGTTTACAAACAGGCTACACCACGCCCAACCCTTCTTCACTGTAAAGCTATCGTACTGGAAGTATGTCGCCTTTATTCTAGTTACCGTACAAATATAGTACTATCTCGCAAATATTACCAACGCAACTCAGCTCTATAGTAAATAGACCATAAATTTATTATCATTGATGTTTAGATATGGGTAAACTTTTTTTTCAATTATATTACAGAAAATCTTCCAGCGTAAAATGGGTCTCTCACGAAATCCTATCAGTTAAATTGAAATTGATACATATTCGCCCCAAATCGTTTTATAGGCGAAAAATTATCATCCTTATAGTCATTCCAATAGAATGTCCAAAAAAAGGATAAAAATCAGAGAATCAAGGTGGGTCTTAGTTGGATAGCACCACACGGAACCGCACGTTGTTGCTGCGCACACGTTCAATTCCTTCGTTAACGTCCTTCATGGGAAGTTTTTCGATCCAAGGCCGGATATTGTGCTTGGCCGCAAAGGCCAGGGTTTCGCGTACCTGTTCAATACCACCAATTAACGAACCCGACATACTAAGTCCCTGGCCGATTAAGGCAAAGGCACTGAAACTGATGGGAGCTTCTGGGGCAGCCAACAAGATGATGTGACCAGAAGTGTCCATAAATGTGGTCAACAATGTCCAGTCGGTGTGTCTTGAGTTGGTGGTCACCAGCAAATAGTCGAGCGATCGCTGGGCTTGTTTGGCTTCGTCGCCATCACGGAGGTTCACGACCTTGTGAGCACCCAGTTCGATAGCATCTTGACGTTTGCTCTCTGAAGTGGTGAAAGCCGTCACTTCAGCACCCAATGCATGTGCGTACTGGACGGCCAAATGACCTAGACCACCAATACCTACCACACCAACCCGGTCCCCTTTTTTCATCTTGTGGTGTAACATCGGAGTAAACACGGTGGTGCCGGCGCACATCAACGGGGCGGCTTCCTGAGGGTTGATTTCCTTGGGAATAAGGAAAGCGTAGTGACTATCCACACACACCGCTTCGGCATACCCTCCCTGGGAAACTTGTCCGTCGGCATAGTTGGAGTTATAAGTAGCTACAGAATGTGGACAGTAGGCGTCCATGGAATTTTGACAGTTACGGCAGTCTGACTTTCGGCAGGCAAAGGCCTGGGCACCCACACCCACCAGGTCGCCCAGCTGTAAGTGTTTCACAGCGTCACCTTTGGTCACCACCCGTCCGATGATTTCGTGGCCCACAATAATCGGGTAGTGGGTGGGACCCCAACCACTGTCGACGGTGTGGATATCCGAGCCACAAATACCACAGTGGTCGATTTTTATTTCGACGTCGTTAGGGCCGAGTTGACGTGGGGTGTATTCCCAAGGCACAAAAGCTTCGCCTTTGGCCTTGACAGCGTAGCCGTGGATAACGGGGAACTGGGGTTGAGGAACGGACATGGTAAACCTTCAAGGAGAGACTTTGAAACAGAGAAAATTGTAGACCGGAAGTTGAAGTGAGCGATGTAGCTAGCAAAGTATTGAAAGCTGCAAGAAATGATCCATTACATACTGAACGACGCACGGTGCCTTTTATATAGAAATGGAGTCCTGCACGTAGGTACACAGGGCGGGAAGCATAAAGCCCACAGAAAATGTCCGCATGGGTTCCTTGAAATGGAGGAAAATTACTTGTCACTATGACTTCCTTAACCAATAATCACGATTTCCACAGCGCAATCATGGGGAAGGTTAGATGGCACTACCTTTTATATTTCTGAAGGACATCACTCCACCAATCAGAGAAAAATTTGAAACCTCCATAAGGCTTTAAAAAATGATGCTTACATAATCAATCACTAGATTTCCTTCTTTTTTTTCCCTTTGTCAAATGCACAAAATGTAACCGCAGTTCGAATCTAATGATGTTATTTACCCATTAAAGGAAACGGCCACTAAAATAGAGTCTTTATTCTCACCCTCTAACGTGTCAGCCATTAGAGCTCCCACAGACCATTAGATCAACACCAATCTTACTGTCGGGATAAATTCTACAGTTCTTTTTGACTATAACCGTGGGTTGCGATACTTGTGCAAGTTTATTGGTGGGGGAAACCATTACCCGAACGATTCACCGTTTATAGAACACTTGATTCTTCTGTCAAGCATGGATTCGATCCCCAAGCGGACCACCTCAAGACTGGTCAATTACCCCAGAAAGCAGCAACATACGCCACGGAGAAAGATCCAGAGATCGGTGGGACCAGCTCAATGTCAATATATCTTGTGATTTGTGTTACAGGGGCGAAGCGAAAATCCTGACCAAGAACTAAAATAATTTGTAAAATTAACTTGCCAAGGCCATCCTTAATAATAAACCTTCCCAGCCCATTTCTTACCCTCGGGTGGATAGTTTGGTACCACTATAATCTACCGATGGATTAGATTCGGCTCCTAGAGCTTCGTAATTAACGCAGTCAGGAAGGTCGTACATTGCCTATCGAAGGACCAGTAGCATACGTTTTCTAGAATAAGAGTACCTGATATACGTATATATGGTACTAAAGAACTCTGACAAACCAGTTTTTTATTAATCATTTTTGTTGGCGATGACGTGCGAACCATCTATTCCATTTCTTACGTTATCCTGTCTTAGGGTGCAAAGTCGTTCAACGGTCTGGACAGTTCGGATTCCATCACGTGAGAGACTTCATATGCCATAGAGCACTTTCCAACGAGAAAAAGGTTTCACCCCAGAAACCCACACCCACTGCCGAAATGTTAGTGCCCTTTGTAATGCGACTCTTTGCCAATAAACAGTTGGATTCCGCTGTTGTCTATTGCTTTCACTGTTTACACCTACGCATTTTCTCTCGTACTCTACTACTTTTGAGTGGCGCCATGCGTCTCCTTTCGATAAACGTGTCGCACAGAGTGAGGATAAGAAACTCTCACATGCCCTGTTCCACTCCAGTCCTTGGTAAGCAAAAATGTTCTTTACGCTATTTTCCTAGCCCGACGATAATGAGACAGCTGTCCCTACTTTCCAGCCAACCCATCCAAGGCCCCCTGCAGAGGTTCATACGCCCCTTCCCGGTACCATCGACGAGGATAGGTGCCGGATGGCGAACCATCGCCGACAAGACCATCCTGTACCGTGTGTTGCAAACCTGCACGACCTACTCCGAATTGGCTACGGCGGTGGAACACCAACGCCAGTCTCCCAAGGGTTATACTCAATCAGCGGTAGTTATGGTCCTGCGGGCTTGTGCCCGAGTGGCCCGGCACAGTCGTAACCAGCCCTTGCTTTTCAACCGTACGGACGGCCGGGTTTTTCCTAGTCAGCCCCTGGCTAATGGTCAAACGGATGACCTGGACGCGATAGTGCGTTTAGCCGAGGATACTTTTGTACAATACCAAGGTGGAAACCAAACACCGCCCTTGGAACTATGGCGGGCCCTACTCAACGTATATACCTCGGCGGGTCGTTTCGATACTTCACTACATATCCTAGATTCCATTCGGCAAGAACACCACCAACTAGACATATCCACCGCTCTAGACTTGGTCAAATCTGCCTGTCGGGGCGATCGCTACGATATCGTACCGGGGGTTATTCATACCGTACAACAAGTATTAGAAGATCAGTACCGGTGGAATTACCGAGCCAAGTGGGGAGTGACCTTGTTGGGATTATATTTGCTTAAAAAATGGGCCACGTTGGGGTTGAAAATTTACGGTCCGGCTGCTTTAGACCCCACCCTTGCGGCGTTTGTTATTATTTATCTGACGTTCTTTCGAGTTACGGGATATATTTTGTACCAAGAACAAGATTCTAATGGAGCATCCGCTGGCCAACCTTTATCGTTGCTTGGTAAAAAACCGTGGATATTTCACTTGGTGGGGTGGCTTAACCCTCCCCAGCGGGATCATAACATTGTGAAACTGTTTTATCGCGAATCTCTCCGTCAATTAGTCCAACACAACTTATTTGAACGGATCCCATGTGCCTTGGATGACCTGACGTCGTTGATGATCCCGCTCGGAAGGACCGATCTAGAATTTGTACTGACCCGTACGGCTGCCCGGTCTTCCTTTGAGCAATTTCGAACTATTTGGGACAAAATCAAAGATACCCCGCTAGACGAAGAGCACGACCCCACGGTTTGGAATAACGTTTACCAAACTATGGCCCAACGACCCTTCAAGACCCGTTTGTTTGAACTCGACCAGTGGTTACGTGACTGTGGGGTAGAACGCACCGCTTCGCAACTCATCAGTTTGTTGAAAGTGTGTGGGGAACTGGACTGGGTGGACCGGGCTACCGCGCTGTGGGAAGAAGGAAAAAATCAACCCCATTTGGTTACCTGTCATACACTGCTGTGTTATTTGGAGCTGCTTATTCGGGCGGATAATTACGCCGGCGCACGAGATGTATTACAGGAAAGTCTGGCATCATGGGTAACCCCAGAGGAGCAACAGTGGTTACTTCCCCTCGTACTACATTTACATTGGCAGCGGGTTACCAAAATCCGGCCGACAGATATATTATCAGACGAATTGCGCTATGCCAATACTCAATCATCCGGTGGAGGAAAATCACCTCCCCGAACGACACAGCGCTACTTGGCTGCCTACGAAGCCGGTCGGTATTGGTACCAGCGAGCCTTGCAAAGTACTGGCGTGGGACTCGGTGTCCAGATTTCCCTGGGGGTCCGTATGATGGATATGGCCAATGCCGTAGGACAGTACCGCATTACATTAGACATTTTCCGATCTTTACGAGGTCGAGACTTGGAGACTGCGCCAGTCATCACCTTTCCCTACACTGTTCGCACCGCGCTCCGACACACGACAAAAGAACAGTTGCTCTATGAGCAACCCATCACCGCCATGTTTTGGGCAGCCCTTGCTGCGTTATTTCATACCAGTTCCAAACTTGAACCCATTTTAGCGGTCGTGGAAAGTCTTTCTACATTTATAACCACCACTCCCCCGACCCACGGGGGTACAACATCGCCGTTATCAACCCCGTCTTCGGCAGCAACAATGACCATCCAGGACGACATTGTCATGGGGCAAACCGTCCACCTTTCCAATTTCACTTTGTCATCCGATCCTATCCCATCTTTGGTCCCGTCCGCGTTAACCAATAAGGTAACTACTGCCACCATTCACCTGGTGGATACCAAGGCCAAGCTATGCGGTGTCAATGTGAACAAACGTACCCTGGCGTGGTCTCGCGCCATGGCTAAATCCCGTGAATTGCAGCGCAACCGAGAATTGGTACGCGCTCTATGGTCTAACCCTAGGCCATTCACTTGAACAGAAGCAAAGGTGATAGGTACACCATACGCTGTCAGTATGAGACAGTAGTTTTGGTCTGCCCTCTTTTTAAATTTAAACTTTCATAATATGTACACTATGCTCACTTTGGAATATCACAACTGTAAATGTAAACTATTATTTTGTTTTACCTACATATCAAAAATCATGTTGCACAGTATAGTCATTATCAGTCTTAATGAAGGTGATAAGGGTGATAGTAAGCATTTCGTATGTTATTACTAGCAACCACGTCGAGAGTGGAAGTAGAAGAAGCAGATACCGCTCCAGCACTGGCGTAACCATTGTCCAGTTTTGAAATTGTGGGAAGGCTAGCACTATCACCAGTTGTGTGATCGACCGCATTGCACGCAGTAGTGAAAGCGGATGTGGTGATACTACGCTTACTGGTGACATTACTGGCAACAGTGGGATAACTAGCTGACGATTTAATGGCAAAAGTGAAATTTCTGGCTTCTATCGATCAAACTGTAGAACTAGTAGAATTGCCAGGAGTATGTACTACTACCATTAGCAGCAACTTCAATATTATGACGATCACCATAATATTTATTGTTGTTATAGCCCCCTCCCCCACTCCTGCTATAAAAGGGTGGTTTTTTTCGACACTTTTTAAACTCGACCAAATGTAAACAAAACTTTGCCTATTTTTACAGCATGTTTATAAATGGGGTTGTCTTTGTCACCTATCATTAATAAAATTTTACTTTCCTACAAGTTATGCGCAATTTTTCAAAGTAGCGATATTATTCTCCTGTGGATTGGCAAAGTGCTTGAAGCAAACCAATTTATGAAAAAAAGTTGTTGGTTCCAATATCTATTTCGAACTAATGAGTTTTGGGATTTATTGTGAAAAATATGTCCAAAGAAGGGGTGGGAAAGAGAATATCACATTGCTATGTAAAAAAAAGGGGCACGTGAACCACAAACTGACGTATATGGCTAATACACGCTAACTGTAACAGACATAGTGGATTGATACCATCTACAGAAAACTAGGAATATAGACAATTTATCAAACGTCGAAAAACACTTCAACCTTGAAAGGAACATGTAATGAAAACGAGTAACCCTTTCTACCAATCTAGTGGGAGGAAATCGAATCTACACTAATTCGAACATGATATATATCTGGAGCTCATAACACCGAGTGAGAACATAAATAACAACAGGTCGGGTTTGCTTACTTATTGTGCCAACTTGTTAACATACCGCATGTAGGGAAATTGCGAAACGGATGTGGTACCGGTACCAGGACCACTTTTAATGCGTGAAGATTTACGGATGCTTTCCGAACGCAACGTCGCGTTGAGCTCCTGTTGGCGCCGTTTAATACTGTTAATAATAGGATATTTCGTCCCTTGTAGTTGAACCTGGAGGACCAATTCACGGTTTCCCTTGGGATTTAACCAACGCTCCAATTGTTCAATTTGGTTAGTCTGGCTATAGTAACCCCAGAGGGCTGGTTTGCCAGTGAGTTGGCCGTCAGGACCGAAATAATAGGACGATGTGGGGTAATCGTCAGGAAACACGGAAAGTAGACGGGGCCATTCGATTTTATCGGAAGTCAGGGCCACGTCGTCAGGATGGGCAAATCGTACAAACAGTCGACCAGTTCCTGAATTGCTGCCCCCGCCCACTCCGTCCAGATACCAATAGGTATTGTAGAAACGGTCACTTCCCAACGGCTGCATACGGAACACATTATAACGCCGCGTGTCGCGGTCTAGTTGGTCTAGTCGACGCAGTAACCGTTGTTGTTGCTCTTCAATTTTGCGGAGTGTCCTTTGTATATCTTGTTGTTCTGAGGCGAATTTGCGGGCAGCTTTGCGCAAGTCGGCCGTGCCCACCGCCGAATGTTGCCCCTCTTGTGAATTGCCCTCTGATGGATCCTTTTCATCAATCAAGGCTTGGCTCTGGGTGGTCAAAGTTTGGTGTTCGTCGTTCAAGAGCTTCAACTCCTTCTTGGCATCAATTCGGTCCTTACGGATCACTGTCAGGTGTTCGTGGCACTCCTCGATGTAGTCGCGGATGATCCACGTGCCCAAGGCATCGGTAACAAGACTTTCCAAGATTGTGAGCTTTTCCGACACTGACAAGTGTTCCAGTTTGGGGAGTATCCCTTCTGGGGCTTTGGCGTGCACCTCACAAAGGTGACTGGCTAGACCGCCCAAACCAGGGTTGCCCTCAGCTCGGGCTAGAAGCCAGCCCAATAGGTGTTTGGTCCAGTCCTGACCAGTGGCTGGGATTAGTGACCGTTTCCAGTCACGCAAAAGCTGACGCTTAAGTCTGCGTAATATAGACTCGGGATCAGACTTGCCTGGAACGCTCTCACTGGGCGCTACGCTACCCTGGCGGCTGGTATTCGGGGTAGACCGAGGGTGGGTGCTGTGGGGAGTGCTATAGCCGACAGGAGTAAGAGCCCTTGCGCGGCGACCATTAAGTAGGGCTTTGCCGCTTGTGGGTAAAGGACCGGGAGTCTCAGAGCGAGACTCGTCAACGTCCTTTATGGTAGCAGAAGTAACCAAATCATCGTCATCGTCCACACTCATGGCGTCCACAGGGTTTGAAACCTCCTGTTCACTCTTCTCTTCGCGGACATTGTCTTGTCCGTCTACCTTCACTTCACCTTCACCCTCTTCTTCCTCGGGGGTCAGCGCAGTCACGAGGGCACGACTCGAACCGTTCATTAGATCGTCAATGATAACATTGAGAGGTGCACAAAATAATGCGATGAACAAGTTACAGGTTTCCCCGTCGTGATCTGAAGAATAATGCTGGAGACTTTGTTCTAGATCTTCTAGGGAAAAGGGACTGAGTGAGAGCGGACGACTGTAAATATTAAAAAAGGACCACAAACTGAGGAGACGTTCTACTTCCGTGTTAGAAATAATAAAGTCAAGCGATGACCGGGGCCATTCTTTGAGTTCTTCCGTTTGTGCATCTGCTGTGGACAGACCCAGCGAACCGTTAATAAGACTTAACTTGCTTTGCGATCGGGATTTGGTCACAGGTAGAGTCAGCAACTCCAGATCGTCTATGGGGAACTTGATAGGTACGGGTTTCGGAGTGTGTTCCCGGATTGGAGCTATGTTAATGGCTGGAGCGAGAATGGTTGCTTGTGCCTTTGCCTTTTTGCTGTTGGCTTTGGCGGACTGACGGGAAATTCCAGGGACGGATTGACTAATGAGTTGGGCGGAGCTCTCTCCTTTCTTGCGGGGTTTCTTGTTCCCATGTTCCAACCGGTCAGGGAAAGACTTACGTTTGCTGGTAATGACCACCTCCACCGTGGTTTGGTTTGTCCCGCGGTTGGAGAGCTCATCCTGCTCGCGGTAATCGAATCGATGTTCATCCCGAATACCGTACCGTTCCCGTAATTTGCGCTTCAACAATAACGGTGCGTTAGGCGTATGTGCTCGGGTGGTCTCACTACGGATTAACGACTTGAGGTGATCCCGAGTAACTTGACTCCGAGACCGCCATAAAATGTCGGGAGCTACCTCTTGCTCACTGCCCGATATGGGCTGGTCCTCGCCATCCAAGTATTGGATAACGTAACGTAAAGGTTGACTATCGTTAGAGTAATCTGGGGCAGGATCCGCCATGATACGTCGTACCACCTGTACATGTTTTGTACCTTTCTTCGACCCAGAATGGCCACAGTATACTTTTTCCCCTTCGAAAAAATTATGACGAGTCATTTCTGCAATGTCATGTAAAAGGGTTTTTGTGGGTTGAGTTTTACCATGGACAAAGCGTAGAATTAACTCTCGCAACGGCTCGCAAAAGACATCCTCGTTGGCCCGCTCCGCTTCGACCTCCAATTCGCGTGCTTGTTCGTACGTGAGACCCATTTTACCGGTGACAGTACACTGCCATACAGGCCGGCGACACAAACTGTACCGTTGGACATACTCTTGGTAGGTAGGAATGATTTCTTGAGTTTGGGATAGATAAAACATTTGTCCGCCATTTTCCGAGGCCGACCCAGGACTGGGTGGTGGGTGGCGCTGATAAGTTCCCCGAGTTAAGATAGGCATCGTAATATGACTTCTGGTGCTATCTATTCGTATCCTTGGCGGTTATTTCTTTTTCTTGGGCGCACTTAGTGCAGGCAAGTGGGGAAGTGGATCGCCGACGGATGCTTGCTTAGCGAAAAATGTTAGTTGGGCGGTACAGCTTACGGGTAGAAACGCGATTGGGTTAGAGAACCGTTCGTCAATTTTAAACGTCCAAAAATGGAGAAATTGTTAGCACTTGAAGCTACGTCTACCTAGAAAAGAGGGAGAATGCCGAATCACCTAGAGTCCTGTATAAATCAACCGAATGGTCACAGGGGGTTTGCTTAGCGGCGGTTATAGCCAGCAAGACCTGAACGCAATAGTCAATTTTACACTTAACCGGTAGACACTAGAAAAGGAATGTTATAGATAAGCTGAGTACCACACTTTCCAGCAAAATGGGCCCACGGCAGGGTGAGCAGAATTTACCTAGGGGAATAGCACTTATCTAGGGTAAACCGCGGCCAAGAGTGCACTTGCCAAAGATGGAGCTGCAATTTCCGCATAGAAGTGGAAAAGTGGGCCACATGCACTACTGCGGGAATGTTTAACAATTCACGATTATCATCCAGTAAAAAAAGAGTTACTTGCTTACCTCTTCAAGTGATGTTCAAAGACTACACACGCGTCGCGAAATACCGTAGGTGGAATTCAGGAGTGAATTGCTCCAGTGCTTTTGTTATGTCGACTGGCAGCGGAATTGATAATAGAGATATGGTCAAAGGTGACTAGTGTTGTCTTAGAGAATAGAGCAGTAGTGCAGAAAGTGTCTCCGACTAAAAATAAAGCGCGTAAATAAAAAAAACAAGACGTACGTTTTTTCCACACAGGCTAAACAATAAGAGAAATAAAAAGAGAAAGCGACCTATGAAAGGCAAACAAGTCCAAAGCCACACACGTCTTATCTGTGTTCTCTGAGCTGAACGAAAAAAAAAACAATCGCCTCAGGAGAGCCGACTAAGAAAGGCGTGGTAAGGTTGGATTGACCAAGTGGCCAGCGAGGCACAGCGATACTCTACTACGATGCTGCGGTGTTGAGCCCACTGAACATGGTTACGTCAGGATTTCCTCCATGCTTTTGGTGTCTACGAAACGATGGTTGCTTCTGCGTAATATGCACAGGAAGGTTCACGAATTTAGGTGCATATTTCGTTTCCTTGGTCAGGAATGATTCCATACGGAATGCACCGCGCGACACTTGGTATTCCACTTCACAGTCCGGTGATAGTATTTACATGATCATGCCCTAATGATAGTGCCTCAAGACCCACCGTTCCCAGGTATATTCAATCGAGACAATCCACCAAATTTTCCTTAACTGTCTTACTAACTCCACCCGTTTCTGCCAAAAGGGCCAACGGGTTTTAAACCGCATCGCTATGTTAGTTTATCATTGCAATTGTTTAACACTAGCTTTCACCAAACTAAACATCGATTTGAATTCACTGCCAAATTTTCAAGCTTAAAATTTAATTTCACGAAATCAATCATCTCTTATTTATATCTACAATGAGGTATAGCGCGTATCCATTCCAATCTATCGTTAACTATCTTTCACCACCTCCGTCATTCTTCAAATAGGGTTTTAGCCAATCGCGTCTCCAAAGCTTGTCTCATTCTTAACCACATGGAGGCGCTTGAAGAGTTTGATGCATGTGACTGACTTGGAGCAGCTTATACAGCCTACCAAAACCAAGCGGGGAAGGGTAGCCAAGATATACGGTTCACTTAAGCTTTCTCCTAGTTCTGGAAAAAGTTATCCAATGTAAATAAACAGGAAACTAAATTTTATTAATTACAGAGTGACCCTGCGAATTACGACGTAAGCAACATGGACTTGAATGGAAATTTTCATTTCCTTTTGAATTCAACGCCAGCCAGCTTAACACACTATTTCGTCCATTGTCAATAAAGAAACCTACGCAAAACCGAACAGCGGGCTATGAAGGACTAGTACTCTGGCTGTTTGTGAGTGGCGAAATACACTGTGTTAGATCTCTGGGTAGCCCATCCACACCAACCATGGGCTTGTTGGCTAAAGCCCACCTTGATGGTTTCACATTTTGGTGCAGACGCCCGGGTTCCATTGGTTGGCTCTGATTACGCCGACCGTCGTATAGAGGCGGTACACACGGAGGCAAATAGTATTTATCACCCTTGGTAACGTATTGCCTGATAAGTGTAGATATAATCTATTTCATAGAGTTTTCTGACTAATCAATGTGTCACCCGGTCATACACTACAAGTACCATATAATACCGTTGGATTTGTAATCATTTCCGATATATCCCGATTAGACTGACCTCTGAGTTTGACCACTCCGTTCTTGCCACCCCGATCCTTCCACATACTCCCACGTGTGCGTGTTTGGTACTCTCCTGTACGTTCAAGCTCTTGCCTCTCATGAATTCCTACGACCGCCCCACTCACACTCACTTTGGTATGGGTCACGGTGCCTACACCAACGGCCACACTCACAATCAGATGTCGCTTGGCGGTTACGACACGACCACATCGATGAGCGAAGCCTATGCCCAACCTGCACAGTACGGTAACTTGGTAAGTAACCCCCCCCCCGATTACTAAAGTGTAGGAAATACCACGGACCTGTTCTGGGCACTCTGTCGTAATAAAAAGAGAGGGGGAAATAACCAATTTAGAAATATACAACTCGTATCCATACGATTTCACGATACTCATCAATTCGACAATAATTTAATTTTTTGTGGCTTCCTCTTTTGGCCCATCGTTCTAGTCCCTCATGTCTGCCCAAGCTAACCCACTGATGTACCCGTCCTCCACCACGGGTTCCGCCGGGGTCCACCCTATACCCTCCGAACAAGGAAACCAGCCACTCTACGTAAACGCCAAGCAGTACCACCGCATTCTGAAAAGACGGGCAGCCCGAGCTAAACTGGAGGCCGAGCATAAGATTTCCCGGATCCGTAAAAAGTACCTACACGAATCGCGGCATCGGCATGCCCTGCGCCGGCCGCGGGGACCCGGGGGACGTTTTCTCACGACGGCCGAGGTGGCCGAGTTGGAAACCAATAAGAAACAGCCCCAGGAACCATCTAATCCGTAGAAGGTCGCCGACGCTGCCTTGTATAAATGTGTGATAAGTTATTATCACATCACGTCCTGCACTGCTCAACTTTCCTTAAACTCTAGATATACTCCTGTACATAGCACCTTATTTATTCATGCCACTGATGTTGTCACCAGCCCAAATGTGATATCCATGTATTTTCCACAAGATACTGAAAATGAATGAAATGATTTAATTGTCTCCCAGTTTTAAATAAACATCAGCAATGAAAATATTGAGCTGAATAACTTAATTAATATCGTAAGCAAGTTTAAGAATAAAAGTAGGCTGATAATGTATAGATATGTGCGTACATGACCAAGGATATTCACTGACAGTTCGGGAAGAAAATGAAAAAAATACCCTGAAGGATTCGTGACTCACAATGTGCCTAGGAATATGAGAGTGGTCTGCTCCTAATAATCCACATTGTTGGGTGACAATTTATCCCGACCATGCAGCTGAGCAAACACTCTAACCACCCCATTCAGTTTATAGGATTAAGGAAGTCTGTTGGTCTGTGACTTGTCATCTGACTTGAGTCCCAGTGAGTAGCTGACATAGTGATCATCATTTCCGCTGATAACTCCACACATGGCCCCGCCAGAGGATTCCTAACAGTTTCATCCAGAAAGACAAATAATGTACCACTGATCTGGTCCACTTCATAATGAGTGGAAAAGGGGTAATGTGTTTCGCCCCCCCCCATGCTGTGCAGCTTGGCCAGAGGAGTGGGACCAGGGATCTGAGAAAAGGACAAAGCAAGGATGATGGGAAGTGGAGAAGAGTGATCAAGGGTTAGGATGGAGGTGGGTTGTGATTCTAGTCAGAATCATATGGCCTCCAAAAACCCTCAGAGATTTAGTATTTGGAGAAGGCTTTGGTGGACTATAAGCCATTCCACCACAGTTTGGAGAGACAGGGAACTGTTGAATGGGGACATTGTGGCAGACTGTAAGGGAAGTAGGTTAGACTAGCTGCATTGAGTTTGTACCATTGATGGGATCAGTTGTGTAGAATCTTGAAAAGCAAGTAAAATGAAAAGTGTTGGAAATTGGTGTAGCGATCTTGAGGGCCTCCCCTTAGAGGCTTGCCCCCTCTCACCAGAAGGAGTGTTGCAAATGCACCATTTCTCTACGATTTTTTCAGTCTATTTTACCTAGTTTAAGCCTATGATTTTTAAGGTTATTTTCCCTATATTTTCCATCATATTTTATTATCCCACAC
>JAOPJG010000446.1:0-24113 GCA_027478255.1 Dispira simplex | reverse complement strand
AATAATCGAGTACAAAACAAGTCAACGTCACCTATTCCTACTAGTTACTAATTGCAATGAAAAATAATAATTTTGCACAGTCAAGAATATTAAGTTCGCAGTGGGTAACCAACACATATGTGTTGTGATGAAACCAAGGTTTGTGGTACCACGCACCTATGGTTGGTGTCAGTGAGTGAAGAGCATACACAGCAATGAAATAAAACAGCAGAAACACAGAATAATATGTATTAGTAGTTAGCAATAGAACATCCGGACAACCATTAATACATGACATACCAGAATAATAGCAGTCCTTTTTAGTTAGTGACAAACACACACAGCCAAATACTTACCTAACAATTCCCCTTGCAGAATCACCCGAAGAATATGACCCTGCCCTCGGAATTAACGCATCCTAATGCCCTCACTACACCTCCTCGGAAGAAGAAGAGATCATCAGACAACCATTTGTGAAAAGTGATGACAACCACTTCGGAAAATTATAAAAAGCCAGGAAGGCTTTTGGTAATCACGCTGATGCTTAGTAGGGGGCTACAGCTTATCAGTCATCCTGGTTAAGCCTGCCGGAATCTCTCGGGAATCTCGTCGTTATTATGGAGGCCGAAAAGAATGTGTCGGAAATTGGGAACAATGACAACGTCTCGATTCTAGAGATGCACAGGAAGGGGTCCACCGATCACAGACTCCAAACACTTACATGCAGATAGCTATGGAGTACATCATGTGTATTATTGATAATCTTCGAATCTGACTTACTTTGCGTTGGTATGGTGTGAACCCCAGGAAACCGACGAAAAGGAATTAACGATGAGTCACAATCTTCGTCCATGGTTAAACATATAATACAAAACAGCAAGAAGAGTGTTAGAAATTAAAATATTTAAACGAAAATAACCAATAGTTCGACGAATTAAAACTAAAATAAGCTGAATGTCAAAACCAAATGAATTCAGTGACATTAGCGAAATGTAAGGTAATCAGAACCAACGATATTTACTATTATAATAGAAATAGAAACGAGATTAAAATCAGAATTTCCTAGTATACAAACAGAACTTTGGAAACAAAATAAATTTAAACCACAATGAGCTGGGTGATCGGAGTTACAGAAAACAATCACTTACTTTCTACAGAATCAAAATTGGAATTTATGAATGAAAAAATTAAACAAAAGAGGAGTATATTCCGAAAACTGTGTCCTTAGCATACCAAGGACACCAAACCTACTAAACACCGGCATCATTTAACCGGGTTTAAATATCAAAATAAATTCATCAGAAATACTGACATCAGAAAAAAAATAGAATCTGAAACTAATCTAATCAAGCACCGAAAACCGTAGTTGGTTTCACTGATGGAAGCCTGATTATTACTGACATCACCTTTCAATCGGCCTGTCAAACTAATATCCCACCATATCCGTAGTACTGCAGTACAAATGCAGGGTACCCCACCACAAAGACTAAAAGGGTTAAAAAGGGACTATTACATCCCAAAACATTATCTTCCAAATGGGGGAAACAATTAGTTGGATTGACACCACTAATCATCACAAGTTATGCCTGGCCTTTGCCAGCTTCAAACATTGTACTCATTATGATATTTTCACCAATCTGCAGGAGATAGCTAATTGGAAGTAAACTCCCAAACTCTCACTGTTAGTAGCAAGTCAAGTATTGCGTCTTACTAATTTAATCATGTGAAATACAAAATCAAATATATCGCTGTTTCATTTATAGCTGTGGAGTTCATTTTCATCATAACCAACTAAGCGTAGAGTGTATATTGCATCCAATGGCGGTGATATCAGTAGAGAAATGCAACGATTACACAATAATAACTGACTGTAAAAAAAAGAATAGTAGCTGACAAAAAAAGAGAAATTCACAAAAGAATAAAAACGAAGTAAATTGACATAAACATTAAACCCAAAGAAGATGACAATCAATAAAAATGGTTATCAAATATACATAATAACAATAATACTAATAATGTATAGCGATTCATTAGGAAATAAATATAAGTTTGATGACCCCTTTTGGGCCTCTCTAAAAAAACTGAGTAGGAGATGGTGTGGTGCTATCTATATGAAAAATCCCTTGGAGGGAAAAGGCTGGGTAGTGTTCTAGCGTGTGGGTCTTAGTGGAAAGATATGGGTGATTTTTTTTCAACTATATAGAGGTTTGGAGCAAAAATGTACTAGTTACAAAATTTAACCAATAGGGTTTAGTGAGAGACCTCAATGGTGGCAGATTTTTTTCTATATAGTCGAAAAAAAACTACCCATATGGTCGAAAAGCAATCAGTCAAAAGGATAAACCACACAGTTCTCCAACACACACTAAAGAAGTGAGCCAACTTCCGCCCAGACTAAGGCAAAAAAAGCTGTTATTCTTATAAGGAAAGATAGCCTTTAATAAACTAAACTTACGATAAACTGGGGGAGTGTTGTTAAACACTTAAACATAGATAAACAATAAACGATTTTTTTTCACTAGAGTGACGAAAGGAGTAAGAGGGACAGAAGGAACAGTGGGAGAGTGAACGAGGTGTAATATACCAGACTGAGGGTGTGAGCAGCGAAGGAAATCACGTGAAGTAAATTACTGACGGAGGCGGAAAACATGGAGATTAACAAAAACCTTATCACAGGGCACTAGCCTGGGTTCTTCCTTAATGAATCCCTGGCAATTATCACCTACAGAATTTTTAAGCCTTGCCCATTACAACGCTGGCAAGACCACTAGAGACAGTGAATGGCAAAGGCGGGGAATGAACTCACCCATATTCCCGCCTTAGAGGGCTTGTCCTAACAATGTGCTGCTGAGGGCTCCAGGGGAAACACCAGACCTCAACCCAAGGGTGATTGTGACCGGGTTAACGTTGCCAAGACTATTATAGTCTACCCAAAGAAGTCACTAGTACAGGGAGGGGGGAATTCTTCGATATTTCGAAAGATAACGACACTTTACAAAAACCATGAATGAAAAGTGGTTTTACTTAAGTGTATGAACAGCATTCTGAGACTCGGTCAGTTTTTCTACATTGTTGACACTATACAAGCAGCATTGTTACCCCCACTATAGTATATTGCTCCTTTAAAAGATATCAATGGAGTATACAATTAATAGATCGTACCAAAAAAAGAGCTAGCGAGTAACGTATCAAAATTATCAACAGATAAATGGACCATAATTCCACTGGTTGGTGCAGTCCATGACTGAGGAGTAAGGAAACTTAATCATTTTGGGCACTGGCAAACTCTTCCAAATGGGCTTTCTTGATTTCCAGCTCGGCTTTAAGCCTTTCCAGAATATCTTCAAAACGCTTTTTGATAATCGGATTTAAAGCGGTATCCAATTCCGCGGTTTTGCGTTGGATAGTGGTTTCGAGCTCCCGAATTTCATCCGCGAGGAGTTTCCTTTCCACGGAAGAGCCCTTATCACCACTCTCGGCACCCGAGTCATCACTCGCCTCGTCCTCGCTATCTTCTTGGTCCATATCTTCTTCATCTTCTTCGGGTACTTCCTCATCCTCTTCTTCCTCCTCTTCTTCTTCGTCTTCCTCAACTTCCCCAAATTCCTCCAGCTCCCGGTTTAGCTCGGCAGCCAAATCGGAATCGTAATCGTTGTCCTCCATCTCAAGATCGGCCTGAGTGGTCATGTCCGTATCAGGGTGCTCCGCCCTATGCATATCAATATCAGGTTCGCTTGAAAATTCCCGAACTGACTCAGCCAGAGGTGTACCGAATTCCATTTCGTCGCCCGAAATATCTACTTCGTTCAGATCGCGCAAATCGTACTGTACCTCCTCGGCTTCCAGATCCAGTTTAAGGAGTCGTTCCAGCTCCCGTTCCACTTTATCGGTCACTTTACGAGCGTCTCTTTTCCGAAAACGTCGTCGTCGACAATTTTTCATGGGTAGCGTTATACCATCCATCCATACCGTTTGTTGGTATGAGTTAAAGGGAGCCGGGGGTAACATGGTACCGGTGTCCGCACCGCTCTCCACTGGTTGCTCCACCAGGAGCATCTGTGAAATGTCAGCGATTTTAAACAACTGACGGTTATCGTACGTCTTTTGAGATTCGATAATACAGGGCAGGTCCACCAACCGAGCATGATACCGTTGATCATTTAATGTGAAAATAGCCCTTCGGCTACTAGTGAATTCCAACTTAATTCTATCCAATTGTTTTTCTTCCAATACGTCGCGTAATTTTCCGGCCACGACGGGGTCAATAACGCGGAAAATAACGTGTTGTTCCTGCGCCACATGTTGTTCTAAATCGTCCCCGCCTTCTTCTTCAGCCAAGGCGGCCAATCGTGGATTGAGAGACCAGGACCGTCGACCTCGGGTGGAACCCCGGCCACGTCCACGACCACCACCTCGACTCCCGCGTCCTCGACCCGTACCACGACCTCGGCCTCGTCCCCTGCCCCGCCCCCGACCACGTCCTCTACCACGACCGCGTCCCCGTCCTCGGCCTGATTCAGGTACTACCTCTCCGGTTATGGATTCTCCAGGAGGCTGGGCGTGTAGCTTAATCGTTACTCGGTCGACTGTAGCACTATCAGTGGGGATGTCAAATCCAACTGGATTGGCGTACGACGGGTCCATGGTTATTGGGGTAATGTCATGCAATTACGCAATGAACAAATTAGGGAAACGAATACTAAAAACACACTAGATAATTGATGAGAAACTAAAAACAAGAATAAAAGAAGTTATATAAAGAAAGTGCATCTAAGGTCACCACCATGTTCTCCTCTCCATACATTGTCGTCAAGGCTGATAAAGTGGGTGGTTGTATTCGCGCTATGGCGATTGGGAACAAAGATACGCCAACTGCAATTTAACCAATAAGATTATGTAAAGGACGCGTTTGGAATCATTTCGTTATTATAGTGCAACAGACACAAGGAGGGGAGCCCAAGCTGAAGTCTCCCCTCTCCTTTCGATGATGCGGTAAACCACCCCTCCCTTTATTGTCGAAAAGACGGTACAAGGCTAATCCTTAGGGGAAGCGAACCTGGGGGCTAACCTCAGTCAACAGGCAAAGCAGGCAGTTACCCTGGTCGTGTCACACTTAACTCAGGCCCTATGAATCCTCCCGGTTTGCCCGTGGTGAAGAAAGGACACCTTCCAGGTCAAGATTTCGATTCAGGTTAAGCTCATATGACGAGGAGCTCTGACCAATTCCGTTCATCCCACATATGAGGTTGTGCATAATTTCCAAACCACCTTACTAGGGTAAATCAGTTAAATAGAGGGGACTTCTCCCCCCTCCACCAAATGATTAGTTTCCTCATGTACAATACAAATAAATGTTTAGACATTAATATACTCGTCAAGTTTTATTACTATTTCTGTGTAATCCTCCTCGATTCCGGTACAGTATAGTTGACAATATTCACCACAGTTCTGCGTATACGAATGGAGTTGTAAACACGAAAATCTGCTTGTTTGGCGACGAAGTGCTGATCAGAAACACGTGATGCCCAGGATGTCTCAGGGAGATGCCACCCCAGCACATATTACTGCCAGCATTGAAACTCTTACGGCTCTCCTAGCTTCCCAAGAACCTCCACTGGGTTGCGAAGTGTGGCTTGCTTCTCGAAATAAATACAGTGTTAAAAACCCACACCAGTATATTTTTGTTCTTTCCTTACACTTTTTTTTACTTATTGCGGCATGTATATACCCCTTGAAGGAATGGTATGCAGGTTAGCTCGTTTATTTGCACCTTTTATTTTCCGGCTTCTTTTGCATTGCGTGTTTGTTGTACACCTGTCCATACGGGGCTTGGCCACCTGGGCACACACGTTAACTCTGTCCCTGCTGTACCTTCGGATACCCAAACGTCGTCGTACTTTCCTGTAACGAATAGAGGGTTTACGTTGCATTGCTACCATTTCCCTAAAAAAAGTAAAAAGGAAGACTCGTCAGCTTTATATTGACTGTTCCACAACGTTAACAGGCGCATTAGTACACTACTTTATTGAATCGAATACTTTACCTTCCTTCCCGTTTGCATTGTTACCCAATTTGCATTGTATTTTTTTATTACCTCCGTCTTAGTCGCTCGTTCCAAAATTAATATTGTCGGATATGACCGCAGAATACTCCTTTAGCAGTAAATTGGTACGTGGTCTAACCGACCGTCTCTATGAAAAGCGCAAGGCAAGCGCGATGGAGATAGAGAGGTAAGTCATGGCTCCACATTTGGCTTTGGTATGAACTGTGTGCCACTGATACTAGAGGCGTAATTTCTCCAATGGAATGAGTAGACGGACTTACTTTGCCTAACTAATAACCCACCTTCCTGATTATCTACTATACTTGTTGCTGAGTATTCACCAGACTCATTCGGGAACAACTCAACCAGAACGACCACCAGGGTGTAAAAAAAGTATTGAGTTGTCTGGTAAAAGATTTCGCGTATTCAGCACAGCCCTATACCCGGGGCGGTGGTCTAATTGCATTGGCCGCCTCTGCCATTGCTCTGGGTACAAACGAAATTGGCACTTATTTAGATGACATTGTTCCTCCTGTTCTCGCTTGTTTCTCCGATCACGACACCCAAGTCAAATACTACGCTTGCGAGGCCATGTACAATATCGCCAAGGTGGCCCGGGGTGAGATTTTACGGTTTTTCAACGAAGTCTTCGACGCCCTGAGCAAAACCGCAGCCGATTCGGACAAGGCTGTGAAACGGGGTTCAGAGTTACTCAATCGTATCATTGTCGATATCGTGTCAGAGGAAGCGGTCACCTACGTTTCGACGGTGACAGACCAAAGAGTTCCGTCCACCCCAACCCCTTATCCGTATCTCACCATCAATGTCAACCCCGTAGGTTCCCCTTCCCGTCCGTCTCATGCTGAACTGGCCTTTTCACTCGAACGGTTTATACCTTTGCTTATAGAACGAGTCCATACGCTCAACCCTAGCACCCGAGTATTTCTAGTCAATTGGCTACGTCTGTTGGATTCCCTACCGGAATTGGAATTGATTCATTATTTACCTCAGTTCCTCCGCGAAATTTTCCTGTACCTAAGTGATCCCAACGAAGAAGTGCGTACGGTGACCAACATGCTCCTGACTGATTTTTTAGTTGAATTGGGGCGCATTTCCCGGGCAAAGGCCCCCTCCGGAAGTCCGGCCGCCAACGGTACACTTCTTTCTGAGCCCTTGAGTGGCGTAGCGTCGGCTCGCCGTGCGTCTAGTGGGGAACCGAGCACAACACACTCACCTACCTCCGGGCACGGTGCTCCCCCCGTCGGCAGTCAAAACAATCCCCCTGCTCGGTCACTGAACCATGAAACCTTGGTAGACAGCTTAGCCGGTGCTATTTCGGACCCGTTGATGTCCCAGGATAAGAGTGAACCCAATAACGTAGCTTGGGTACGTCGGCAGGAAGTGGACGTAGATTTCCCGGCACTGGTGAAAATTATCACCCGGTTACTAGATGCCCACGAAAGTGACGTGCAACTCACGGCGTTGCAGTGGGTAGCCAAATTCATGGGTATGGTGCCCGACGTAGTAATTTCCTTTACCCCACAGTTGATCGGTAAGATTCTACCATCTCTATCGCATAGCAATTCCGCTATTAAAAAGGCCGCCGTGCACGCCAGTAGTAGTTTATACCAACTGATCGAGGAAATGCCTTCCCTGGATGTTACTCCAGGCACCCCAAAGCTCGAGGTGACCTCGGTGCCCTCGCGGGTGACTGAGCAGCAAGAACCCTCGTCGGGATTGCCATCCCCAAAGCGCCCCGTTTCCCCTACCTCGGCGCAGTCCGGTCAGTCGACGGACCCTACGGCGGGTACTTTGTCCACCGGTGTGCCATCGGGGCCAACTACTGCCACTGGTACACCGGAAAAACTCGCACCAGGTGGCTCGCCGGCTCCGCCCAAGGATCGAACCACTGAAGTGGAAGGCAGTCCTTCTGATGTTAGTCATAAGCCAGGAGCTGGTGCCGCATTGATTTCTGGAGTGATCGAGCCAGGAAAGGATAGATTGGCAGTACCTGCATCTCAGCTCTCTCCAACACCTGCCAAGGAAATTTTTAGTTTCGAGAGCACCGTGACCACTTTAATTGTTACCTATTCCAACGGACAGGAAGACACCCGTATTGCCTGCGTTGACTGGTTACTGATGTTACACCGTCGGGCTCCCCTACGGATGGCCAAAGAGGAAACATTGGTATCCAACGATGGCTCCTTTCCAGTATTTCTCAAGATTATGTCAGACCCATCAGAGGAGGTGGTCAAGAAGAATCTACAGCTACTGGCTCAGTTTTCCGCTTACCTGGACACCGACTACTTCCAACGTTTCATGGTCAAACTATTGGAACTTTTCAGTACCGATCGCCAGTTACTGGAATGCCGGGGAAGTTTGATCATCCGCAGGCTCTGTGTTAGCCTAAACGCCGAATTGATCTATCGCACTATTGCGGAGATTTTAGAGACTAACGAAGACCATGAATTCGCCAGTATGATGGTGCAAAATCTCAACATTATTCTTATTACCGCCCCTGAATTAGTGGACCTCCGTCGACGATTACGGTACTTGGACAATCGGGAAAACCAACAACTCTTTATCGCATTATACCGATCATGGTGTCATAGTCCTGTGGCGACTTTTACCCTCTGTCTATTGGCCCAGGCCTATGAACATGCTGCTAATTTGTTGCCTGGGTTTGCCGAGATGGAAATGACAGTGGCTTTGCTCATTCAGATTGATAAGCTAGTACAATTGATTGAATCCCCCGTGTTTACTTATATGCGATTGCAACTTTTGGAACCTGAACGCCACCCTTACCTCTACAAAAGTCTGTACGGATTATTGATGCTGCTTCCGCAGAGCAACGCCTTTGGATTGTTACGTAACCGGCTGAATAGCGTCAGTGCACTGGGGTACCTTCATATCCCACGTGTGAGTGGAACGGAACCTACTCCATCGACCACTATTTCGTCCGTCGCCGGAAAACGTACTAAAGGAGGAAGCGGTGGAGGAGCTCCCTCGACTACGACGGACTCTTCCCCCACTATCCGCTTTTCCGAATTATTGGCCCATTTCCGACAAATGCAACTCAAACACGCTCCGTATATTTCGGCCAACGACCACCCACTAAGTCGGGATATTTCAGCCAGTTCTACCTCCACCAGTTTAGGGGCACCTGTTGAACCGTATGGTCTGCGAAGGAGAAACAGTGGGGCTTCCCAACGACCATTGTACCTTTCGTCCCTACACTCCAATACCAATTCAGCGTTTCATCCGATTGGCACCGGTTCCGAAGAGGGGGTTCCCCACCGAAAAAGTAATAGTTCACCGGGTTTGCACGGAAATCGGGGTAGGCCTCCCATTGCCCAATCTACTTCTAGCCAAACAGGTCAATCTGGTGGTCCTGGTGCGTCGAATCCTACCGGTCGTATCAACCGAAGTCCTTTGGGACCCGCCGTCAAAGCCATTCGTAGGACTATTGGCAAGCGCTGAGCTTTGGCATCTTATGTAAGGGGTGAAATTGCTCTCTGTGATTTTTCATTGTGACTGTGTTTTCATATTTATCTCGTTCCTTGGCTACAGAGGATGGACCCTGCGTGTTGGATAATTGAGAATGAAAGGATTCACATCAATATTGTTTTTTATTATCTGATTATTTTTTTGCAGAAGAAGCAAAGTTTGCTTTGCATCAGATTTTTTCGATATACATGAGAACCAAAGTAAAAGTTACAATTTCCCTTCACGACGTAGGCGATATTTATTTATTTTGGGCTAGATGGCGTTCGTCTCACATCTACTAGCGGTACTTTTTGCCCTTGGGTGTGTGATGAGGACTGCGACCAGGCGTCGTTGTGGTTAACTTGGGGACTGGTTCCAGTGGCCGTCGGTCCACTTTGGATTGGCTTGGCAATTTAAATTGTTGGTAATTCAAATACAAAAAGAACAATCCAAACATACCGCAAGAAAACAGCACGTTGACCACGATATAAATGTGGGGATACCGTTCTGGCGGAGACACTGTGGCCTCTAAAAGATGGATGATGCCCATAATGACTAGACTAAACCACACGGCCTTTTTGGCCCAGGGAGAGGTAACGTTCCACGGGAAGCCACCCAACCAATTCCACAAGAGGGTACATACTGCGTACGACCAAGTGACGCCATCTCGTTGTAGCAAAGTAAACATACTAAACATGCCCACGTTAATAAAGGAGAACACCAGGGTACGTTCCTGGGCCATTAATAATGTAATGGGAAGGGCGGGGATCAAGATGGATTTCTCGTGTACCTGGAATGAAAATAGGAAAAAGGCCAAGCTGCAATTGGCCAAGGCGTACAGCAAACGAGGCAACGTGGGATATCGAAACACGTTTACACAAGAAGGCAACAAGGCAAGCAATGTGCAGCCGGCACTAAGACGAAGCAACGTGGCAATGTCCCATATCTGACGCAATTTGACGACTACGTTGAGTGCACACCAAACATTGGCCACTTTATCTTCGAATAAACCGCGATGAACCGGGAAAATTCGCTGCACTATTTGAATAAACGATGTGAGGGATATCAAAAAAGGGGCGAAACACATGGCAAAGGTGACGAGGACGGTGAATGACAATTGAATAAAGAGTCTGAATCCACGGGGACGGGTCCAGCACTGACCCAATAGATAGGCGAACATAGCGGGAGCGTAATAGAGGGCCATTTGTTTAAACATTAACGCACCGCAAAAACACACGGCGCCGGCCAGTAACCGTTGCCGTTGGAAACAAGCCAGGGCCCACACCACACAGCCAAGCATGACGGCGTTATACTGAAAGTGACCGTGGTCAATCAAGATCAACGCTGGTTGTAAAAGCACCAGTAGCCACACCGTTTGGGACTGCACCCACGACGACTGAGGAGTTCTACGGAAATAAACGGCGAGGGCCGACACATACACCATCAATTCGCACACCAGTACGGTGGACCGCATAAACAGTTTACTTTCGGGGGTTTCGATCCCTCGGGAAGTTTCCAACGCCACCCAACTGGGATCGACACAATGGGCTACCAGGCCCCATAGCCAACTCACATAGGCGGAAAGCGGTGGGTAGTCCAACCGCCAATAGTCGGGGCTGTAGGTGTACCACTTTTGGATGGGCAAATGCCAGGTAAGTTCCATCCAGTGACGCTGGGCCTCATAATCACCATACGTGGGTGAAACGCCGGATCCGGAATATGGTCCAAGTGCGACCGCCCATCGCACATACACCGCAAACACCAGTGAGAGGAAACCGGCGTAGGGCTGGAGGTTAGGAAGGCATCGGTGAACGTACCCAAACCAACGTGTGGCTACCGAAGGTGTTCCATCGCGAGACGAGGGTGCGCGCTTCATTGTCACTGTTCTAACGCTTATTAATTAATGATAATATTTACCATGGCACAAACAATAGTTAAATAAATAAAAGGTGTTGAAAAATGGAAAAAAGGGGGATAAGCACGGGCTTTTACCTCTCGGAGTCTAAACATTTTATTGAACCGCCCGACAGACCAGCTCCTTTTGTTGTAATTGGCATTTTTCTATTAAACACTTTAATCTCCTCGGAATTTGCTTAATTTTTTCTGTTTATAAAATCCACTCTTTCTTACTCCCATTGTCGACACGTATTTCCCACTTTACCGCTTTGTTTCTTTGTGGTTGATAAAGGCGTGTGTTTTATCACAGTACACTGCACCACCAACCTTTTGGTCAGAGAATGTGTTCATCGTTTTTCCCTGTACACCATGGCCCAGCAACTACTTCGACCCTGGCTCAAGGCCCATTTTCTGGACGGCAAGTTGTGTTTGGGTGATACCAAGGTCAAAAGTCGACGGTTACAAGTAATTGAAATTCTCAATCATCGTACCTTGAGCCAACCCAACCGCCCCATTAAAGCCCAAGTGTCAGATTCAGACCACTGGCTCCCGGCAGTATTTTCGGCCGAGTGCGTCACCGCGCTTGAACTCAAGGGACATACATTTACTTCGTTGGGCGGCAGCGTGTTAAACGTTCGCCAATACACGCTATTTGCCTACCCTGACGGAAAGGGATACTATTGCTATATGTATATTACTGATTTTAGATTAATGGGGCAGGGCGGGTCTACTACCGTCGGGGATCCCTGTTTGTTCCACGCCGATACGGCTATACAGTCCCATTTAAACAAGTTGGCGCTATCCAACAAAGTAGAGAATGGCGGAGTTACCATAAAACAAGATGATGCAAAGGTGAAATCGAGTCCCGTTCGAACCGAGGTAAAATCCGACGGGGTGACCCTCACCAAGTCATCGTTGCCGGAACCAGGGCCATCTGTCACTTTGGCGAAACCCCCACAGGGATCAGTAGCACCTTCCCTAACTGCTGCTGAATCCAAATTATCCGGTATCGACCCACCCGAGTTGTGGGAGTGTTGTATTCCCCATGACCAGAAATTACTCTTGGATTCTTTGGCAGGATGGGAAGAACACCCCCAACTGGTGCCACAGGATTATTTTACCCAGTTGGAACAAACCTTTGCACAGCGCCGGTTGAGTCCCTCCTCGGAGCCGGCAACAGCCATGGATACCGAACCCAGCTCTGAAGCCAACTCGTCCTCCACCGCTACACCCACTCCGCCGGCCCAAGCATCTCCTGCACCTTCCCCCGTTATATCTACCCTGTCGAAATCACCACAGAAAAAGTATCTGGAATGTACTCCGGTGGACGCTGATCAACTCAATCGTTATGATCAACAATGCTGGGATACGATCAATCGTCTGCCCCATCAGTACGATTCCCTGTTGGCGAGCCCGGATTTACCAGCCAAGGCGAGTAATCCAATATTAACCACTGGATCCATCCCACAATCCATCCGCTCTTGCCCCAGTTCACCGTCATTTTCGGCCGATCAATCCGGAGTATCCGTTAACAATACGGCTAGGAAACTTACCTTACAGGTCAACGCACCAAATTCGGAACCCAACCACCGGAGTTTACAACGCTCGATGTCCGATACTCAAGACGATCTGCGTTCCATCGGACTATTAAGCCGACTGGCCCCTGCCGAGGGGGAAGACGAACGATTCTTCCAGACCAAACCCACTTTAGACCGGGTTCACGCGAAAACATTGGTACCTGACACCTTTTCAGCCCAATCCTTGATGCTCCCTAACCTCTGCGGTACCCTCAGTGATGGAGGGTCTCAGGCGTCTGAAGTGGGTCCCCCGACTCAATCTTCGCAGGAATTTAGCAATTTTTTACAGTTTGTGAGCCCGGACGCATTGGTCGCTTCCCCTTTATTTAAAGCAGGAGCGAATTTACAAAAGTCACCTAGTCCTAGCAAGGTTTCCCAAACCCCTATACCAGCTCGACCACTCCCCAGTAGCCCTGTCACTCGAGCGGACGATATACAGCCTACTGATTCACAACAGGAAGACGTGGTATATATTATTTCTTCGGAAGAGGAAGATAACATATCTCCTGAATTATTTAATTTACCTAATGGTAACCCTCAGACCAGTCCAATGGTACTCATCTCTCAACCCCTTCAGTACCCGAGTACCCCTTCCTCACCCATAAACGTCACTCGTGAAAGAATCCCTTCATCACAACCACCCTCCCCGTGTACACCTTGCACCCCGATAAATCAAATAACGGGAGGCAATCCACAGCAAGCGTCGTCTCACAAACGGAAGAAACCAGATTTCCTGCCTGAAAATTCGTCTTCCCCATCGCCGGGTAAACGGCCTCACCGCATCACCGCTAAGGAGAGTGTTCCACAATCAGCGTTATCTCCCACTCGCACCTTTAGTCTGGTGGATTCCTCTGACAATAATTCTGGACCGCCACCTATTCCAACTCCTGCTACCCTAGTGACCAGGCGCCGTACAATACGAGAGGAGACACCAGACCCTTGGGAGCAAGACTTCGCGGTAGATGTGAACAATTGGGAGTGTTAATGTTGATTTTGTCAAACTGAAACTATGTATATGTATATCTTGCTTAATGGCTCAGTAGAGCATCCTTGCGCTTATTTTCTAAAAGTTGTTAGTAAAAATATGTCAACCAGTATTGGAATAATCAATTACTATGCCCGATCACCTCTCGTCAGCACCACAATGGAATGTTTTCGGCCTGGTTTCTTCTACGAAGAACTACTAAAAAAATGACGATTGGTGGATAATTTTTCACAACATGCTATTTACAAAAGTGACGAGGAGAGAGGAAGCCTCCAACCAAGCAATACGTGACCAAACCAATTTAGTCAACAGTGGGTATGTTAAGGGCATGAAATAGGATATAATATTCAGGGAGTAATAATATAATGGCCAGGATAACTATGAAAGTGACCGGAATAGTAAACAGCCGAATTGAAGATCGAACAGTAGACTGTTTCAGATGGTGATCTAGTGCTTCGTAGTCGGCTTCCAACAGAAAGATTTGTCGCTGCTGGTGGTTATTCACCCAGGATTTCGCAGCACCTATGGCCCGTTGTTCTTGCTGGGCTAACCTCTGGTTAAGGGCGAATACTTCCATTTGCTGGGCTTGGAGTATCAGGTTGGTGGCCTGGTGTTCCAGACACGCTTTGGCCATTTCACCGGTTTGCACCGCTTTGACGAAGGCCAACCAACGTATCCAGTTGTGGTTAAACGTTTCGTTGGCTTGACATGCTGTTCGTAAAGCCGTTTGGGTAGAACAAGTCTGGTCGACCATGTCTTGTTGTTCCAATGCCGTCAGTGACGGGTCGAGGGAAATAGGCATTTGGTGACGCAGTCGGTGTTCTAATTGTTGGAGGATATTCCGGTGACGGATGAGTGACTGGCCTAATGGGTTGGTGCCCCAGGTGGGGACGTCGTCAGAGTAAGTCTTGGTGTTGACGGAGTTGGGAATAGGGTTGCTTTTGGTAGCCATCGTTACGGATTAAATAAACAAAGTAAAATAAAAGCAGAATAACGTAAATGCGTACCTTTTTTTTGTAGTAGAATGGGCAGGAATATGAACAAAGTTATATTGGCGTAAACTAAAGAGCAGGGTAGCTGTGAAACCTAGAGTGACGACGTACAAAGTTACCTACGCACACTGACAGGAGCCACTGGGCGTTTGGCACTAAAACTCTGCCAATAACTGAAACCAAGCAGTCTTAAAGGCCACCTTGGAACATCTCTCACCATTATACAATTTACTTAGGACACTTTTATTACTCAGTTTAGGGCTTGAGAGTTGCTTAGGTTTTTTTTCGGTTTCACCGGCTGTACTCTTTTAGTTTTCCGTCCTTGCTAATCGTCTCCTGTTAGCCCTTATTTTCAAGCTTCTAAAGTGTTACTTGCCAGCACATCCGTTTAGTCCAAGGCTCATCGCCTGTCTCCGTTATGCAACTCACACCATCCGAGCGGGCACAATATCACTCCATTTTTCAAAACGCTGGACCTGTTAATGGCATTTTATCGGGTGAAAATTCCCGAGCCATCCTCGTCCAGTCTAACCTACCCTTTCAGCACCTGGAAAAGGTATGGAATTTATCCGACATGGATCAAGACGGCGGACTAGATTTTGACGAGTTTTGCGTAGCTATGAAACTTGTCTACAGTCTGTTGGGAGGACAATTGACTCAAATTCCGACGCAACTCCCCGCCAGTATGATTCCACCTGGTAAAACACCGCTGGGATCTTCAGGGGGCATAGCTTCCCTGAGCCCTTCCAACCACACGGGGAGCGGGTATATGTCGAGTCCTCGTCCCCAGTTGGGAACGATGGATTGGTACATTCCGCCTATGGCACGTAACAATTACGAAACCCAGTTTAACCAGCTGAACCGGGGTGGGGACACCGTGTCGATGTTGTATCTCAACGATTTTTTACGTAGCTTGGGACTCCCCTGGGACCAGGTTCGCCAATGTTGGAACTTGGTGGACGTCCGTAAATCCCAAGTGTTGAACAAGGAACAATTTATTTTACTGCTTCACATTGTGCAGTCGGTTCTCAAGGGACATCCCCTTCCATCGTCCCTTCCGGGTTCAGTAGATATGATTATTAAGGATTCGTTGAAATTGGCTGATTCCCTACGGTTCACTTCGATGCCTGCCCACTCTAGTGGCGGTCACGGAACGGGTTCGCCGGGATTATTCGGCAAAAATTCTCGAAATGTCGCCTTGGCCGATAGCTATATTGCCAAACTCAACAGCAATTATACCGCCAAGTCCACTTACCCCTCATCGTCCTCCAAGGCCAATTCAAGCGCCACAGCGATTCTCAAAGAGGAACAGCGATTGCGCGAAGAGTTGAAATCTTTAGAATCCGAAGTCAACCGTCTGGAATCAGAATTGGAGACCCGCACCAGTGTCACTTCCACCAAGAGTACGTCGCTGGTCCAGAAAGAACTGGAGGAGTTCCTCCAGTATGTACAAACTAGGAATGAGGAAGTCGTCGCTTCCCCGTATAAATTACGCGATCAAATCCGTCAACAGGAGGGTGAGTTGCAGCGGCACCATGCGATACTACGGGAAATAGAAAACGGAGTCGCTTCTTTGACGGCTGACAAGGACTATATTAATCAGTATTTACGGGAAGGTCGGTCCAAGCTCGAGAAACTGCACGTCTAAAAATGGGTAGTTTTTTGATTAGAATCTTGAATCAATTTTCGTATATTTTCTACATTTGGCGATACGCAGTTGTAATATTGGTCTAGCTGTTTGATGAATCAAAGCGTCTATTACATACATTCAAATGGATACACGGGTTATACTACTTGCTAATTATATTTTATTTACGGATGGTAATACCCTTTTGTAAGTTACACGTCTTTACTTGGTTTTACCATGTCTAATCTTACAGAGACAAGCCAAACTTGGGTCCAACCCTAGTATTTTTAGTGTTTAAGCCACCTTCGCCTGAGGTTGAGTTTATTATTTTGTTTTTTTTACTGGTGCTATTATGGCCACCCTTCCCAACCAATCATATTACGAGTAAGCGATGGTTCGGAATTAGTAAACAAAAATTTGACCAGAGGCTAACACTAGACTCGTTGACCGTGATCTAACAAGGGATACGCCACATGAATTACCAATGCCTGTAATATCAAAGCGAGCAAAGAGCGATAATTTCCACATAAACCTGATATGTGTGAGCTATAAAAAGGAGCTGCGTTGTGCCCCTCTTCGCCTCTCGAGCGACTCCTGAGTTCCTTCCACCACAAAAGGGGATAGTAAAGCGGACGGTGTTTTTCTTGCATCTGTTTTTATGTTATCGGTTGACTGCTCTTATGCTTAAACTGGGGAACGGAGCTCTCAAGTGACTTTTTGCAACGCGTCCTTTCTTACGGTTGAGTACGTGCTATTTATTTTACTGAACGGGTATTGACATTCAACGTGACACGTTTTCACCATGCTTACAACCACCAAACGACCTCTGGACGTGTTAGACAAGGAGGACGTGGTGAAAGTCCAACCTTCTGCCAAACGCAATGGCCTGCCCGACAAACACGCCATGGCTCTTGATTCGGTAGCACCTTCTTACGTGACGGGACCGTTGCCCATTCAACTGATCAGTTTCCCTACACCTCCGTTTAGTCTACCCCTGTGGAACCCCGCAACGGCAACCCTCACCACCGTTACCAACCAGCAGTTGGAAGGTAAAATATTGGTGCTGGTTTTCTATCCGTATAACTTTGACGAGCAGAGTGTCCAAACCTTGACGGCATACCATGCTATCCGTGATAAATTGGTGTCTAGAAACGCCGTGGTAGTGGGCTGTTCCACCGATTCTCACCATTCTCACCAGGCTTGGACCAGCGTGGGCAAAGACCATCGTGGTATCGCTGGTTTAAATATTCCGTTGGCGTCGGATTTCCTGAAAACAGCCAGTAGGGCTTTTCACCTACTGAATTCATACACTGGCGTGGCGGAAAGGTAAGTAGTTGTTATAGTTCGAATACGTGCTATGGAAAAGAGTGACCCCTCGGACGAGGTTACCGAGTGTCTCCAGATGTTGTCATCGACCGATGAATAACCTTGATATACTAACTTCATTGCTTGATATACACCCCTTGTCTTGATTTAAATTTTACCAGAGCTACTGTGATTATCGATGCCGGCCAGATGATCCGGGCGGTTATTAAAGCTGACACGGAATCGATTCAGTGGGAAATGCGTGAAGTGGAGGAAATTGTAAGTGATATGAACTTTTTCAACCTAGTACTGGACAAATACGTACGTAAATTTACACAATGGAAGATTCTCGGAGTGCTAATACCAATATGATGTATTTATACTTACGATCATAATGCTGTAACTGGACTGGTCATGTACGATGGGGGGGGGGGTATCCAATGTAGGTTTCTTACCTAGAAGCGAACCCACCATCCTCCGCTTTTTGCGATGGTAACCAGTGATGATATTTCGATAATTTCTAAAGCAAAGTGCTCAGCAAAATGAATACTTTGAGGTTACTGGGTACAGTGTAAGACAATGGTCACGGGTATTATTATGACAAGATGGTATGGTGCTAGTTCAATGTGGTGGTGAGGAAAGATAGCATGACAAGCAGATATGCCATAGGTTGTTTATTGGTGATGTTACCAGCAGTGGGTCAACCCGCTTGTGCTATCCCTTCCACCAACACAGCGGTCGGGAATGGAAAGCCAGTCACGAATATTATTCCCATGCTTATGTGAATTGCTGATCTATTCTAGTCAATGATGACTGAGACTGTGTTTTCCAATAAACGAACGATTATTCGGGGATGATAAATGGTTCTTTGATCTTGTTTGATCACACATTGTTATTTGGTAGATTTTTTTTTCACAAAAATCGAAACAAAGTGGAGAGTCACACCTATGCGCAGAATTGTTCATGGTACTCGCTTGTGTGTAACCCAATCCATAGACATTAATATTTAGGCTATTGGTGAAATTTTGATTTTATTATCAAGCATTGATACGGTATCATAATGGGGTTAACACAACTACCAGACTTGTAAAATTCATCTAGTACAGTTTGATTACACCTACGCAAGAAGGGAAGAAACTAGCAATAAAAGTCAAGCCACATTACCAGCAATTTAGTTAACCGAGCTAAAGTATTCACCAGGCTTCTTAGTGTCGATGGTCTTGCCACCTTCTTCCCAGTTGGCAGGGCACACTTCGCCGTACTTTTCAAAGAATTGGATAGCCTTAACCACACGGAGGGTCTCGTCCACGCTACGACCGATAGGCAGATCGTTGATGGTAATAGCACGGACATTCTGGCTGGGGTCAATGATAAAGAGACCACGCAGGGCTACACCGTCGTTTTCGAGTAACACGCCATAGTCACGCGAGATCTTCTTAGTAATATCAGACAACACGGGGAACTCAATGTTACCAAGACCGCCTTCCTGGCGGGGCTGGTTGAGCCAGGCCAGGTGAGAAAAGTGCGAGTCAACGGAACAAGCGACCAATTCGCAGTCCAAGTCGTGGAATTCCTTGGCGTGGTCGCTAAAGGCCACGATTTCGGTGGGACACACAAAGGTAAAGTCCAAAGGATAGAAGAAGAGGACCAAGTACTTGCCCTTGTAGTCATCCAAGCTGATGGTCTTGAACTCACCGTTCACAACGGCGGTACCTTGGAAATGGGGAGCCTTTTGTTGAACTTTGACGGACATAGTGATAAAGAGCGAGTAGTAGGAGAAGTGGCAATTAAGAAAAAGTAGATACTATTAAAGCCCAGAAAAAAGGGTAAAAAAAAAGTAAACAAAAAGGTCAACAACTAACGAGGTAGAAGTGGAGGGAAGGAGAGGGACAGTAGTGGCGTTTATATATACTGGGAAGAGATCGACGGGGGAAGAGGGAGAGTTTAGCCTACAATGGGAGAGTAATTCACTGGATGCGTAATACGCTGAACAGTCTCCCCAATGGGAATTGCTGAATCAGAGAAAATTGGTACTTATTCATACGTTTATGAGTATGCGTATGCGCACCGTCACCCACCTCACCTCGTTCCTTCCTACTCTCACATGTCACTATGAACCAATCACTGTTTATTTACAAAAGTCAGAGATGTATTTTCATATGTAAAGGGCCGTCCAGTGGGGGATAAGGACTTGGTTGAGAGTTGTCGAACCAGCTGCGGTTCGATGACTAATAACGCTCTAACCCTCAACCACTGGTCTCAGGTTAGCCCTACGCCACACCGTTTACTGGATATTCCCCAATTCGCGGATTTATACTCGTTTACGACGTCATTTTTTCTGTCAATTACGGACCAGCTCTCGGAATTCGATGGAGGATATACACTGGTTTCTTAACCAGCCTGCTTGCTAAAGGACACCTCCCTTAGCGAAATTTTAACGGGAAAGCGATCATTGGGAATAACGTGGAAAGTCGCAATATGATCAATATTAATTTTTTGGTCAGTCTGATTCTTCTCCCACGAACATAACAATAGAAATCTAGCAATGGTCATAAAACTAAAGGCGTCTACAGCCACCCAGTGATTATGAAAACACCAGGGTTTACGGAATTGTTCGTGACGTAAAGCTGTATTCCTTCACTCCTCTGGCACCACGTTAACAATGAGAAAAGCAGAAGAACGAAATCACCCAAAGGTTTCCTATGGGCCACGTTATTGGTTCCTTCTCATCCCACCTTCCTTTTCTTTTTCTTTACAAAATTCCGTTGTGTCCTCTGACTTTATATTTCCAATAGAACAGATTGACCAACTAGGGGTTGTTGTTCTTATACCATGTTTGATTGGCTCTTCAAACTAGGGAACAGCGCCGGGCTGTCCGGTCATCGCATTCAGCTTGTGGCTACGGCCGCCACTGCTTCCTTGGTCACCGCAGGGGTCCTACTGTCAGTGCATTCCCTTCGGCGCAAACACTACATTCGCCAACTTAAACGTGAACTTTTAAACACGGTGGATACTTCTACCTCGTCACTCACCCTTCACCACCTCGACGCCCTCGGATTACCTGCCCTTGACCCCGATGACAAGTCCCATTCTCCCTCGGATCTACCTGGGACATCTCAATCTCACAAGGAAGACACCGCTTCGTCGGGCGACCTTCCCCGTCGAGACCAACCCGAGTTTATTATCCGAGAACAACTAGCCCGGAATATTGCGTTCCTAGGGGAAGAAGGCGTGGCGAAATTACGTCGCTCCAAAGTGATTGTGGTGGGAGTCGGTGGGGTAGGATCCTGGGCCACGGTGATGTTGGCCCGGTCCGGTGTGGAATATATCCGGGTTATAGACTTTGACCAGGTAACCCTGTCGTCATTAAACCGACACGCCGTGGCCACCCAGGCGGATGTGGGAACTCCCAAAGTGGTAGCATTGGCCCACCACCTGGGCCAGGTCGTTCCCCATGCACGGATCGAACCCCGCGTGGCCTTGTTCCGCGGGGAAGACGCCGACGAATTACTCGGGGGTGATTTCGACTACATTTTAGATTGTATTGATAATATCGATACCAAGATCGAGTTAATCGAATATTGTCATCAGCGTGGACTCACTGTTATTTCGTCCATGGGCGCCGGTGCCAAAGCCGACCCTTCCCGAGTCCAAATTTCCGACATCAGCGAAACTTTTGAAGACCCACTCGCTCGTACCGTACGGCGCAAATTAAAGAAACGCGGTGTGGATTCAGGTATCCTCGTGGTGTATTCTACCGAAAAACCTGGTCAGGTTAAACTGCTCCCTTTAGAAGAAAGTCGGGTGAACGAAGCGGACGATTTTTCCATTCTCCCTGATTTCCGAGCACGTATCATGCCCGTGTTGGGCACTTTGCCGGCCATTTTTGGCATGGTGATGGCCACCTACGTCATTTGCCAACTGGCCGGATTCCCATTGGAACCCCTGGCCATTAAACAACGGGATTCCCTCTACATGCGGCTCCACCGCGACCTCTGCAACCGGAATGGTAAAAATTATCACAATCAAAAGAATATCCCGTTATCCAAGGAGGACGTGGGTTACTTGTTTGAGGAAATTTGGAGGGGACGTAGCGTGGTTTCCGGCAGTTTTGAAAAACCCGCGCTTACCCGGTGGCACAAGGATCAACCACTTTCGTTACAAAATTGCGTCTCCATGACCAAGCACGAAGCTGACCTACATGATGCCTTGGAGGTACCCCCGGAAGAATATTATGAGGCGGACGTAGTTGCCCGTGTGCAGAATCGGCTGGCTGAGGAAAAACGCCTGGCCTGCTGGCGTTGAGTTTCGCTTATTTTTATTATCTTTGCAGAGTATCAAAATATTTAAATTATGAGTGTAACGTGCGAATTGTGGGAATAAGAATGATCTATCTTTTAATACACTAATACGGTAAACGATAAGTATGAATGAGCAGCAGAACATGCATGATAGCATGTGAAAAAATGATAGGCCATAGATAAACGGTATCCCAGAAGAGAGAAGAAGTACAGTGAGTGAGAGAACTCAGTAGGTGATCTATATCCCCCAGAGAGGGCGTATGTCAAAGCGACTCATATGATGTAAACTGTGGCCGGAGACAGTGAAAACACAGAAATCATCCATATACTCTCAGCATCATTGGTTACTTTATCCGGTTTTATTTGAACGTTGGCTAACAACTGACCAACGGGACAGGTGTCAGGTACAAGTAACGGTCACATAACGAACAACATCGGCAATCAATACATAAGATGTTGGGAATTGGGTAAACTAATAGCCTTTAATAAACTTTGGATTGAACTAATACTAATGTCATAAGACATATAAACACTATGTAAGTACTATAGAATAGACTAATTTGGAAGAACTAGAATCCAAGAGTGAGCACTCAGTGTGTGAACTATATGCCAGTGGGTGACATAAGCAGTAGCCACTCATGTGACATAGGCTATGTCTAAAGACTGACAACAGCCAAATATTAAAACAAGAGATAAAATTCTGAGACTGGCATGACAGATACGTTAATAGGATCCACCAAGAAAAAAAACACCAGGGGAATGACTCTGTGCAAAAATGACATGAAACAACCACAAAATTGATATACTAGTAAAACTATTGTGGTGGCATGGTTGGTTTAGTTGAGTGACTATACATAAAACTCCATAATAGTACACAGGGTGTGGTATTCCTCATTGTTATCTGGACTTCCATATGGGTGATATTTTTTCGACTATATAGAGATTTTGTGCGAAAATGTACCAACAAAAATATTACCAATAGAATTTTGTGAGACCCATTCAATTTCAGTGGATTTATCCCTATATAGTCGAAAAAACTACCCATGTGGACAATGGCAGTCATGTTGGACTCAGGCACCATTTTAGCCATGTCATAGCATTGGATTGCATGAGCAGTGAATCCATACACATATTGGTGGGCCATGATAGAGTATCTTATTACTGTTATTGGGTAACCACCACTATCGGACTTCCTAAAATATGTAGTGTGTAAAGTAAAGGGCTTATAAAAAATGAAAAATGAGCAAAACTAGTAAATTGGCAATGAAAGAATACAAAAATATATTATTGATAACCAATGTGGAACAAGTAGAACCTGAGGACTGAACAGCACAATATGTTGTCACAAAACTAAGTAGGGAGTTCAGAATGTATCAAAGTGTTGACCAGATGTTCAAAAAATAACTAGACTTAATAGATGAGTTTTATTCCAAAAAAACATGTTTGGAGAAAGAAATACTGCGGTGATTCATCTTCATTATAAAGCCCCTGTCCTTTCACAGCAAAGGGAAAGAGATATTCTTACCGCAGCAGGACAGGAAGCACATATGGAGATCTTGTCCTCAATTACATCACAGTGTACATAGACTAATGCCTGGCCGTCACTTGGTACTGTACTGGGAGTTAAATATACCCTTCATTTGGACTGCATTTAAAACTTAGTATAAGAAAGACATGGTAAATTTTTTTTCATCTATATTGCAGTTTGGAGAAAAAATTTGTCAGTTACAAGTTAACCAATAAGATTTTTTAAGCAACCCATTTAGCTCTGGCAGATTTTTTGCTATGTAGCCAAGAAAAGAATTACCCAATGCGGAGGTCCCAGCCTCTCCATGATAAACAGGGTGTTACACCCCAAAACATTGTTGTCCAAATAAGGGGAACAATGTACAGACCAGTAGGTCGATCATTCTTATTGGAGG